>JABXJD010000584.1:0-25000 GCA_013375575.1 Percina caprodes | reverse complement strand
GGCAGACATGTAGAGGCCGACATGTAGAGGCAGACATGTAGAGGCCGACATGTAGAGGCAGACATGTAGAGGCCGACACGTAGAGGCAGACACGTAGAGGCAGACATGTAGAGCAACAAACACATCGGAAAAGGTGGTTAAAAGTTGCAAAAACGTCACCAAAAGAAGCCGAAACACGTCAGCAAATGGGACTCGAACCTGACTTATAGTCTAAACCCACCAGACTCCATTTATAAAAACAACACTTTTAGCGTGTATAGAGCTAAACTACATCGGTTAACAGGAAACGCTGCACCGACACTCAGAAATGTGACGGTCTGGGGTAACGTGACGGTCTGGGGTAACGTGACGGTCTGGGGTAACGTGACGGTCTGGGGTAACGTGACGGTCTGGGGTAACGTGACGGTCTGGGGTAACGTGACGGTCTGGGGTAACGTGACGGTCTGGGGTAACGTGACGGTCTGGGGTAACGTGACGGTCTGGGGTAACGTGGACAGAAGAGACGTGGACTTACTGGGAAGTTGAACCTGGAGTCTACAAACCGAGAGTACAACGGCATACTGCTCGTCCTCCTGCACACCAGTCTGAAACCACATCCACAGATCAGCTCGGGTCATATCTGCTCTGCACACATATACACCAATTAACGGTCACCTGACCCCCACACACACACACACACACACACACACACACCAAAACCCCACCCCGTAGCACTAAGCACTAGGAGTGCATGTCAAACACACATACACACAACTCTCTCTCTCTCACACACACACACACACACCACACAAAACTCTCTCTCTCCCACACACACACATGTTATAACCTCGTTATAATACATTATATTACATTATAATACATATAAAACTAGTGGTAATATATGGTGTTAGTGATGTGTTACAAAAATGAAGAAAATGTTGAAAAAATGTGTCAAAAAGTGTCAAAAGGTGTAAAAAAATATATATATATATATATATATATATATATATATCTCTAGCGCGTCAAAAAAGCGTCAAAAATAGTTAATTTTCTGTTTTGACCTGGGAGGACAACTCAAGGGTTAAAGTGTCAAAAACGTCAGAATAAAACTCCAAAAACGTTAAAAAATGTTGGATAAAAACAAAATATCTGTACAATAAAACGCTGAATAAAGTGACAAATATATCGACAAAGATCTTTGCAGCTTTGCTCTGTTTTTCAGAAATGAGCAGCTTCGTTCTCCTGGAGCTGCACGTTCAACACAGGAAGTCCAGCTCCTAAAACAGGAAGTGTTGAGAGATTTCTCACTTAACGACTCAGATAAATGAATCTCGGGTTTCCCATCGATGGCCGCTCTCCGTGGAGGCATTCCTCTTGGCAGCATCACAGCCTGTGGGATACATTTCCATCATTATTGATATCTGGAGAGTCAAACTCAACTTTGCTTAGAGCGCAATGAAAATGAGAATCACAGAGGCAGACATGTAGAGGCCGACATGTAGAGGCCGACATGTGGAGGCCGACATGTGGAGGCCGACATGTAGAGGCCGACATGTAGAGGCCGACATGTAGAGGCCGACATGTAGAGGCCGACATGTAGAGGCCGACATGTAGAGGCAGACATGTAGAGGCCGACATGTAGAGGCCGACATGTAGAGGCCGACATGTAGAGGCCGACATGTAGAGGCAGACATGTAGAGGCCGACATGTAGAGGCAGACATGTAGAGGCCGACATGTAGAGGCCGACATGTAGAGGCCGACATGTAGAGGCCGACATGTAGAGGCAGACATGTAGAGGCCGACATGTAGAGGCAGACATGTAGAGGCAGACATGTAGAGGCCGACATGTAGAGGCCGACATGTAGAGGCAGACATGTAGAGGCCGACATGTAGAGGCCGACATGTAGAGGCCGACATGTAGAGGCAGACATGTAGAGGCCGACATGTAGAGGCAGACATGTAGAGGCAGACATGTAGAGGCCGACATGTAGAGGCCGACATGTAGAGGCAGACATGTAGAGGCCGACATGTAGAGGCAGACATGTAGAGGCCGACATGTAGAGGCAGACATGTAGAGGCAGACATGTAGAGGCAGACATGTAGAGGCAGACATGTAGAGGCCGACATGTAGAGGCCGACATGTAGAGGCCGACATGTAGAGGCAGACATGTAGAGGCAGACACGTAGAGTCAGACACGTAGAGGCAGACATGTAGAGGCAGACATGTAGAGGCAGACACGTAGAGTCAGACATGTAGAGGCAGACATGTAGAGGCCGACATGTAGAGGCCGACATGTAGAGGCAGACATGTAGAGGCAGACATGTAGAGGCCGACATGTAGAGGCCGACATGTAGAGGTCGACATGTAGAGTCAGACATGTAGAGGCAGACATGTAGAGGCAGACACGTAGAGGCAGACATGTAGAGGCAGACATGTAGAGCAACAAACACATCGGAAAAGGTGGTTAAAAGTTGCAAAAACGTCACCAAAAGAAGCCGAAACACGTCAGCAAATGGGACTCGAACCTGACTTATAGTCTAAACCCACCAGACTCCATTTATAAAAACAACACTTTTAGCGTGTATAGAGCTAAACTACATCGGTTAACAGGAAACGCTGCACAGACACTCAGAAACGTGACGGTCTGGGGTAACGTGACGGTCTGGGGTAACGTGACGGTCTGGGGTAACGTGACGGTCTGGGGTAACGTGACGGTCTGGGGTAACGTGGACAGAAGAGACGTGGACTTACTGGGAAGTTGAACCTGGAGTCTACAAATCCGGAGAGTACAACGGCATACTGCTCGTCCTCCTGCACACCAGTCTGAAACCACATCCACAGATCAGCTCGGGTCATATCTGCTCTGCACACATATACACCAATTAACGGTCACCTGACCCCCCCACACACACACACACCAAAACCCCACCCCGTAGCACTAAGCACTAGGAGTGCATGTCAAACACACATACACACAACTCTCTCTCTCTCACACACACACACACACACCACACAAAACTCTCTCTCTCCCACACACACACAGACACACACACACACACACACAACTCTCACTCACACACAACTCTTTCACACACACACAACTCTTTCACACACACACACACACACACACACACAAAACTCTCTCTCTCTCTCTCCTACACACACACACAACCTGCACTCTCATGTTTTTCAGGTGTGTGTGTCAATATAAAACTTACTTCTCCACTGAAGGCTCCAGGTTGAAATGGATCAGCTGTTGATGGCGTCTCATCAGCAGATGAACAGCGGCGGGAAACGGATTCTCGTCTCTGAAAGGGAACCAAGTCAGGGAGCGGACTCAGAAAGAACTTTAACCAGAACCAGAACCAGAACCGGAACCGGAACCAGATCCGGAACCAGAACCGGAACCGGAGCTTAGTGTGTTGGGGTTTTGTTCTTTTCTTTATCACTTTGACCAGCTGTTGCCCTGGAGATGGTGTGACTGCCGTGTGTGTGTGTGTGTGTGTGTGTGTGTGTGTGTGTGTGTGTGTGTGTGAAGTCTCACTCTGCAGCCAGGACTCGGAGGCTGATTCGGGGCTCCTCCGTGGTCCTGCAGCGGGTGCCGGCTGCACGCTCCGCCGCCCGCTCGCCCTCCTGACCCTCCCAGAGCCGCATGTTGAGCCTCGCGCCAGCAGACCACCTGAGTCCCAGGTACAGACAAACAAAGGGGTGTCAGTGAGGAGGAACGCCGCCGTCCTCCATGTGTCAAACTGGAGGCCCGAGGACCAAATCCGGCCCCTCACAGATTTAGATCCGGCCCGCATATTTCATAAAGACTCCACACGTTGAGGTTTTATTACTCCCAGAAAGAATTTGAATTTTTGTCCCATTTTGAGCTTTTTCCCAGGAGGAGACATCATTACCGGTTTGTCTTTGCCCCCCAACACAGATCAGTCGCCCCTGCAGTCGGTTAAAACTGCGTCTTCTTTGTAGGTCATGATGCAAGACGTGGAGAGTGGTTGCATGGCTTCTTTAAAAACACACACACACACACACACGGCACAAAAACAACATAGGTGTGTACTTTGACCTTTTGTTTCTAAGAATAAAAGGATATTTATTTCCTCTTGGCAGGATGACGCTGTGTTAACACTCATTAACCTGAAGAACCAGAGCTCAACACGTCAGGCATTCATCGTGTGTGTGTGTGTGTGTGTGTGTGTGTGTGTTTTCTTTATATCGGAAAAAGATGCAATCAGGCTTCTTCAGCTCATTTGGACAACATGACAAATCTGAGGCTTTTATTTTCTTAAAGTCTTCACCTGTTCAGCAGAAATCAGCTGGAAATGAATCTGACGTGGTAGAAATACTCACTTTTAACCCAGACCAGCCCCTGAATACAGTGTGTGTGTGTGTGTGTGTGTGTATATATATATATATATATATATATATATATATATATATATATATATATATAAAAATAAGGGTAAATACATCCTTTAACGACACCAATTTTCTTTATGAATAAATAATGTATCTTATATATTATTAATATATACACATACAGGGGGCATAACTATACACCCCCCTATGTTGTGCACAAAAACGCAGACACACACACACAGACACCCAAAAAACACACACAGAAATACACACACAAACACATACACATACAGAAACACACACACAGACACACACATACAAACAAAAACTGAAACACACACACAGACACACACATACAAACAAAAACTGAAACACACACACACACAAACACATACAGAAACACACACACACAGACACACACACACAAACAAAAACACAGACACACACACACAGAAACACACACACACGCAGAAACTCACACAGAATTACACACAAACACAAACAGACACACACACACACAAACACACATACAGAAACACACACACACACAAACACACATACAGACACACACACGCAGAAACTCACACAGAAATACACACACACACAAACAGAAACACAAACAGACACACACACACAAACACACATACAGAAACACACCCACACAGACACACACACACACACACACACACACAAACACATACAGAAAGACACACACACACAAACACACTGAAACAGAAACACACACACACAAACACACTGAAACACAAACACACTGAAACACACACACACACACAAACAGACACACACACACCCCCCAGGACCAGACTCACCCTCTGCTGCTGCTCCTCCAGACTGAACGTGTTGTTCTCCGACGACGTACACACCCTCTCTGTCACATGACACGCTAATAACACGCTCACATGTTTCCTTGTGTGTGTGTTGTTGGATAAAATGTGTGTTTTCTGTGTGTGACGTCTGTGTTTTATTACTTTCTAGGGCAGAGTGTGACACTGGAAACTTCTCAAACTGGAATTACGCGACACTCAAACTGCATCATTTGGTAGATTTCCTCTCTCTGAGACTGAAGGCTTCCCCGAGGAGCAGCAGAGGTTTCTGGGAAACTACATCTGATCACTGATTTGGTTTGTTTGCTTGATTTGTTAAATTCTACAATGGCTAATGAACATTTTTGCTGACTATTGAAGGGCTTTAAGTCGACAAAAATGGGACAAAATGGGACACAAATGTCAAAAAAGTGACAGAAACGTGTGAGAAAGTCATGAGAAATTTGAAAAAACAAACAAAAATTACTAAAAAAAATCTAAAATTTTTTTTATTTTTTCAACGAAACAAAAGTCCCAACAAAACACACAGTGGCACCTGCTGCATCACATGACAGATTACCCAACCTCTGACCCAGGCATGCGCGCAGTACCGTTGGGATGCAGCTGAGAAGACGGCCTGCTGGTTTTAGACAGCACCTGGTTTGAGGTGCAGCAGTCCCGCTGATTTGGGGCCCCCCTAAAGTCTCTTTAACCCTCGTGTTGTCTTCCCTTCCGGGACCTTCTCGTGTCCCTCGGGTCAAACTGACCCGGGACTTATTTGGGGTTTTAAAAACAATTCTGAAATTATATTTTACTTCATAACCTATCAACAAATATTGTCTTTATCTCCATTTCCAACAGATCCAGACTCAGCAATGTGTAAAGAAATAATAATTTGGCCCCTAATATTTCTCAAAGACCTACACTTTGTTCTGTTGGGGCTTGAAATTAGTTCACAATAGTAGCGTAAATATGAATATCTATATCCTCAGTATTAAATATTGCACCGTAATGAGATTAAATGGTAAAATATTGCACTGTAACGAGATTAAATGGTTAAATATTGCACTGTAACGAGATTAAATGGTAAAATATTGCACTGTAACGAGATTAAATGGTAAAATATTGCACTGTAACGAGATTAAATGGTTAAATATTGCACTGTAACGAGATTAAATGGTTAAATATTGCACTGTAACGAGATTAAATGGTAAAATATTGCACTGTAACGAGATTAAATGGTAAAATATTGCACTGTAACGAGATTAAATGGTTAAATATTGCACTATAATGAAATTGGCTGTGAAGTGAAGTCAGTGCATGTGAGAGTTCAGGGTGGTTATGGCTAAAATAAAAACAAGTGAAATTAATAATAAATGTGATGTTTTATTTTAGAAGAATTACATTGTTTTTCTATCCTATCCAATATTTCCCATATTGCCAATATTGCCAATATCTCCAATATTTCCTATATTGCCAATATTTCCCATATTTTCTATGTTGCCAATATTTACCATATTTCCCAGCAGATTTACTCTGCTGTATTCTGATGAGATCTCCCAGGTTGGCCCAGCTTTCTCTCCTTGTTTCTATTTGTATATGTGTGTGTGTCTGTGTGTGTGTGTAGGAGTCAGATTTCCTGCTTTGTTTTCACACTTGCACGCTCACAAAACCTGATGCAAAGCGAAGAGCTTGGTCACCTGATCCGTGCACCGCCCGGAGAGAATGAAACGAGAGACATGGAGCCGCATCACTTTCTAAACCGCTTCCAATCACAGAGAAACTGGTCTGGACACACGTCACAGTACGGAAACAGGTCAGCTTTAAAGAAGAAAAAGACATTTTATATATGTATATACATACATACACACATATACATACATATATGTACACATATACATACTTATGTGTGTACACACACATATACATATATTCACACACACCTTACTGTGGAAGCCATTTTTCTTCACCATTGCTCTCACTGGCCATTATTTCTGGATGAATGGATTAAAATGAGGATCAGTGTTTCCCAAAATGTCCAAGATGTCCTCGTACGTGGACCAGATCCCGTTTCCTGTCTCAGAGACATCGGTGTAACTCACATTCGGGGCTTTCGCTGACGTTTTCCAACGTTTTTGTCTCTTTCTTTGATTTTCTGTTGTTAGAAAGGCTGAGACAGCAATGAGCTGCAAAATGTCTGTTAAATGATAGATACAGGTGCTCGAATAAGTTTACCCCCAGGCTGAAGTTGAAGTTAAAGTTGTTGTCGCCTCCTGGGACCTCCTTAGCATGTTTGACCCCCCCATGTTGACCCTAAAGTTACACCCTTTCCCAGAGGAGAGAAGAAACTAGAACATACATTTAACAGCATTGACCTTTACCTGATTAATCCATTGTTAACATACAGGGCGACTGATTTAATCAACAACTAATTGGATTATCTTTGCAGCTCTAATTAACTCCTCGGGGACATTTTGAATTCTCTAGCTTGAAGAAAAGAAAACACAGGAGGAACGAAGGCATCCAGCAAATCATCAAAGTTTATTTCCTGCACATTTAATAGCAAATAAAAGTCTAAGCTCGTATCTAGAAATGACAGCCCTGTTATTTTAGAAAAAACAACCCTAACATCAGCTGAGTTGGTGTGTGTCCCCGTTTGGACCGAGCGCAGTGCAGCTTCCTCAGGGAAACACACTGCAGCTTCCTCAGGGAAACACACACTGCTTCCTCAGAGAAACACACAGTGCTGCTTCCTCAGAGAAACACACAGTGCTGCTTCCTCAGGGAAAACACACAGTGCTGCTTCCTCAGGGAAAACGCGCTGCTGCTTCCTCAGGGAAAACGCGCTGCTTCCTCAGGGAAACCGCACTGCTTCCTCAGGGAAAACGCGCTGCTTCCTCAGGGAAACCGCACTGCTTCCTCAGGGAAAACGCGCTGCTTCCTCAGGGAAAACGCGCTGCTTCCTCAGGGAAACACACTGCTTCCTCAGGGAAACGCACTGCTTCCTCAGGGAAACGCACTGCTTCCTCAGGGAAACCGCACTGCTTCCTCAGGGAAACCGCGCTGCTTCCTCAGGGAAACCGCACTGCTTCCTCAGGGAAACCGCGCTGCTTCCTCAGGAAAACGCGCTGCTTCCTCAGGGAAAACGCACTGCTTCCTCAGGGAAACCGCACTGCTTCCTCAGGGAAACCGCACTGCTTCCTCAGGGAAACCGCACTGCTTCCTCAGGGAAACCGCACTGCTTCCTCAGGGAAACCGCGCTGCTTCCTCAGGGAAAACGCGCTGCTTCCTCAGGGAAACGCGCTGCTTCCTCAGGGAAACGCACTGCTTCCTCAGGGAAACGCACTGCTTCCTCAGGGAAAACGCACTGCTTCCTCAGGGAAACACACTGCTTCCTCAGAGAAACGCACTGCTTCCTCAGAGAAACACGCTGCTTCCTCAGAGAAACACACTGCTTCCTCAGAGAAACACACTGCTTCCTCAGAGAAACACGCTGCTTCCTCAGAGAAACGCACTGCTTCCTCAGAGAAACACACTGCTTCCTCAGAGAAACACACTGCTTCCTCAGAGAAAGACGCTGCTTCCTCAGAGAAACACACTGCTTCCTCAGAGAAACACACAGCTCCCAAAAGACAAAACTCTGCAGCACAGGAGCTCGAAAAGCACAAGTCCTGCAGTGTAGAGTAAGTCTGTCTCCCCCTAGTGGTAAAAAGAAGAAAAAACAGTGCACAATCCTCCCCCCCCAACATCTGTCACTCAAATAAATTAGCTCAGTATATTTTGCTCCCAGGTCATCATCCGTCAGCCAGTATTTACACCAGTGTTTCAGTTGCTTTGAGACTTTTTCTTTTTACAATCCAAAAATAAAAAAAACAAGAACAAAAAGACTCAAATTCAACAGAGACGTCCCTCTCCCTCCGGTGGACCACCATGGGACGGGGGGTGATTATGTGATCCAGTCTGAGCTGAGCCATGGACTACACAGACGATGTCGTCAGTTTAAAAGATCATTTTGTGGTTCAGATGTTGAAGTATAAGACTGAAAACATGAAATTAGAAATACTACACACCCCAAAGTGTGTAGTATTAGCAGCTGAAGCTACGATGTCTTCGTGTCTGGTACTGGGATGTAACGTAGAGTCGACGGCGTACCCCCGCAGACCTCCGTGTCTACGCCGTAGCCTGATGCACACCTCTCGAAAAATATATCTAAATAAAAAAAATAAAAAATAATTATAGGGCCAATGCTTTATTTTTCACACGACACGCAAGCGCGTTGGAAGCGTTTCAAGGCAAAATACAACACAAAGAGATGTTTCTGTGTCATTTTGACACAAATACATTTAATAAATGACATTTGATATTTGTTCTGAAACACAGGGATCAGTTCTACGCATGCGACACCCTCAGGTGCCCGGGTTGGTTCAGTGGCAGAGCAGGCGCACATGTACTGAGGGGTTTATGCCTCGATGCTGAGGTCCGGGGTTAGAATCCAACCTGTGATGATTTCCTGCATGCCCCCCCCTCCCCCGCCCCTTTCTCACCTAACTGTCCTGTCAACAATTAGAGGAAAAGCCCCAAAAATATTCTTAAAAAAAGAAATGCCCTCAGACGTCAGAGGGATTTAACCTGACGAACACCTGCGTAATCCATGGCTCAATTCAGACGGGTTCTCCCCGTTCACTACAGTACATATTGGTTTTATGCAATGATTGCCAAGTTGCCATGACGCTGCAGAGAAGGGGGCGGGACTTCCTCTCTCTGTGGTAAATGACCGCTGTGACTTTAAAGCTGCTTGAGAAGAGAAGCCAGACGTCAACAGTTAAGAGACAGAAAGACAGAAACAGGCACACGGCGAGGGTCAAACCGTCTGCTAGCTGACGGACGGAGGTGTGTTCACATGGCGAGACCTCTACTCCCAGAAACCACTCGGGGGGGGGGCAGCTTTATCTCCACTCTGCTGACTTCCTGTCACTTATTTCCTGTCCACAGACCTGGGACACGTTTCATGTCCATCATGACTTTGCGTCCAAGTACACGCCGAGTTTCTTAACCCTGATGTTGTCTTTGGGTCAAATTTGACCCGTTTTCAGGGTAAAAAAAAACAAAACAATTTTAGCCACAAAAATCTGGGCCATTGAAATAAGCGCAGAAAATGTCAACATTACAAATTTAACAAATAAAACTTTGGAAAAAAAAAAATCCACAACATTAAAAAAAAAAAGTCACAAAAATGTTGGAAAAAGCAATAAGTTTGAAAAAAAAAAAAGGTGACAAACATTTTTTCATGGTCGACAGGAAGACAACACGAGGGTTGAGCCAATCGGTGTGTTATCTGGACACATTTGGAGCTCTCCGCGTACGTCTACGCTGTGCACGGCGGCCGTACACATACACGCCACCTGGCGTGTGAAAGCGACGGATGAGTTTCTGAAACGTGACCCGCGGGACACCGTCCCCGGTCTCCTGGGTGAAAGTCCAATATTTTACCCATCCCCAACCTCCCTACACAGATTTTCACCCTTTCACACTACGGCGTCAATTCACACGCTGTCACCAGGTAATGTAAGTCAATGGAGGCCGAGCAGCGCTGATATACACGCTAAAAAGCGAGCTAACACGCCAATGATGGCGTACGAAGTGGCGCCGTCTCATGAGATCAGTCTAATCTCAACGCGGTGCGCACCGTTTCTCTACGTTCCCCCGGAGCGGCGTGCAACGGCTTTGAGTCGAGTCCTCTCGGTTGGTGGGCGTGTCTCTTGCTTATTGGCTGTGTCCCAGGTGATGCCCAATCAGCAGAGCCGTGGCTGTAAACTCGTGGGTATAAAGTGTTCAACGCAGCCGCGTTTCAGTTTAAAAAGCAACGTGTCGGACTGAGCGTCGCCCGGACGACGATGTCTACAACCCATTTTTTCCATGGCTACCTGTTCGCATGGCACAATGAACCATTGTGTGTGTTTTATAACTTAGTTTTTGACGTCTACTTCTGAATATCTTCCCGAAAAAACAATTTAGATTAAGTATTTTAGACATTTAAAGGTCCCATGACATGGTGCTCTTGGATGCTTTTATATAGACCTTAGTGGTCCCCTAATACTGTATCTGAAGTCTCTTTTATATAGACCTTAGGGGTCCCCAATTCTGGATCAGAAGTCTCTTTTATGTAGACCTTAGGGGTCCCCTAATACTGGATCTGAAGTCTCTTATATATTCATGCCATGGGACCTTTAAGAAAATGGAACCAGTGAGTTTTTCACACTTTATTAAAGCAATAAATTGATTTTTGAATATATTTCTTTCCCTCCAACTGACCAATCGGTTTTCATCATTTCAGCTATGCTTCTCATTATTCAACGTGACGTTGAAATGCAACAACTGTCCCAAAATCTCACACCGGGAACACAGCCAGATCCCATTTCTGGGGACCGCCTCGCCGTCTGAAGGCCGCTTTGGACCACCGAGCTCGGCGTTTGTGCCATCACGCACAAGTAAATACAGCGACTTACTGATACAGGTATGTTCCTGCAAGCTCGTTCCAGGTTTATTTTCATGTTTTTTTTGTTGGTTTTTATCAATTTTGCTGCCTTTCACACCCAAATATAAAATAAAGACGATGTTGCCTGCTGCAGGTGTGTGAGATCCTGCACAAATGGCCCAGAGAGTCTGAAAGACGCGTCACATTATCGACATTATGAACCGGCGGACGGCTCCGAGTCCTCGCAGACTCTTTGACAAGGTGCTTCAGAAGTGTGTGAATCAGGGAGAGCCGACTCCAGGGTCAGGCTGGACGTGGACAGGGAAACAAGTGAAGCAGGAGGGCAGAGAGACTGCAAAATGTGCAGACCCAATCTACAAAATAGTGGCATTTGTGACAGTCATCGCGCTTCCATCGCTCGCCAGATTAGAGCTGCAACTAAAATTAATCATTTGGTCTAAAAGTGTAGAAAAATGACAAATGTCCATCACAAGTCGGCTTCTTCAGACCGCTGATTCAGCTCGAGCCGTTCTGAAGCCAAAGATATTCCGTTCGCTATCATACAAGACGAATAAAAAGAAAGAAGTTGGGAGATTTCAGAGAATAAAACCAGATGTTTGGGGCGTTTTTTCTCCTTTGACTTTTACACCAGAGTGGGAGGAAATAATCAAAACGGTCTCACGACGGTCACATCAGCAGTTATCTCCCTCAACGCTTCCACAACCTGCAGAATGAAAGAAAACCAACAACCTGTAGAGGAAAACGTCCTCAGGTGCCTTTTAAACCCAACACACCTGTTTTAGGATGATTTGCTCTCCCTCGTCAGTGTGTCACTGTGTGTGTGTGTGTGTGTGTGTGTGTGTGTATACATATGTGTGTGTGTGGAACAGTTTTTAAGATGAAATTAGAGAGCCAGCCATCTCTGTGCTTGGCACTGGTTAAAGTTCCTCAGTAGAGTGGGCAGAGTGCGCTCACAGCCCCCTCACTCCCCCTCCTCCCACGAAGACAGTCGGATGAAGTCTTTGTCGCCGTGGTGTCACGGCGCCCGTCACTCGTCCGAGCCGGCCGAGCGTTTCTGGGTCCTTTTGCGAGGAGATCTTTTGGGAGATGCTTTGTCTGGAGGAGAAGCACAAAGAGCGTGACTGACGGGAGTTTAATAATAAAAACATTAAAAACAACAACACCCGACGAGACACCTTCAGTTTGATTCGCTTGGAATTAGGTTAAAAGAAAAAAAGGTTCACATGTTTTCAAGTCTGACTGTAAAACCCTAGAGGGGCCCTTCATGAGATTTCAATGTAAGTAGTCGTGTTTCCATTAATTTGTCAAGAAAACCTCTGAAATGTCACAAAAATAAAAGCAAATTGTTGTTTTCACGTCAGCTAGTATCGTCCGTTAGCCTGGCGTCGTCTGAGTCCGTTACTGCTGCATTGGGCTGTGATTATGGGGCGTTTCAACCGAAAATGCCTCTGCACTCTATTGGACAGACCTACAACCAATCAGAGCGACGCAATGGCAACACGGTGGCTAAGTGGTTAGCACTTCATCCTCACAGCAAGAAGGTTTTGGTTCAAATCCAGTTCGTTCTGGGCCTTTTGTGTGTGTGTGTGTGTGTATATCTATCTATCTATCTATCTATATAGATATGTGTGTGTATATCTATCTATCTATCTATCTATGTGTGTGTGTGTAGTGATTGTATGTTTGCGTGGGTTTCCTCCCACCATAAAGACATACATGCTAGGTTGGACTACAGTTGAAAAACAGCCAATTGGCCAACACTGGCGCATTTACAGAAATGTGCATTGTCCTAATCAAATAAATGAAATATGACGTATGTTGAGCGACGCGTAGTTGTCAACAGAACTCAACTGCTAGCTACCGCTAATGTTAGCTACTGTAGCTACTAGCCGATAGCGCCGGCAGTTTGGAAAACGCCAATGACGTTACAGGCTTTACAGCGGGCACACATCCCTTGAATGTGTCATAAGACAATACCATGGATGTATTAGTAGAACACAGGGGGAATACCAACCATTAGATACATCCTTTATTACAGCTACGGGACCTCGAGAGAACAGTCATATGAGCATGTGCAGGGCGACATAGGCGGTCCCACGGGTCTGCTCGCGTTCACCATGACATTACTGTTGATCATCTGTCCATCGCATAAAGCCCACCCTGACAATTTGATTGGTCCAAACAGCTCTGGTTGGATCATAGTTGCTCCACAAATCAAGTCGAGACAGAACTTCCCGAGCTCAAATGCTGTGGGCGGGGCTAAGTTCAGCTGGCGTCCGGGCTAACCGGCCGTGTTTCATGCTGTCCGGACTCGGAGACACGTGGAGGGAATGTGCGGGAGGACGCCGACAGGAAACAGCTGACCAGTCTTGTGAGTTAAATGTTGACTGTGTCAGAACTTACTCAGCAGGAAGAGGTTTCCATATCCCATTTAGCATTAACTTTTTTTCCACGAAGCCCAAAAACAAAAAGAAAAATCAAGCGAGCGAGCGTACAAACTGTCTGCAATTCAGGAAGTTTTATAGATTCTGCCGTTTCCATACAGCTTCTCTAATGCCATACTTTAAAATGAATAAAAATATGTGAATGGAAACACGACCACTGATTAGGGACTGCACGTCCAGTCCTCCTGCCATGCAAGAAGAAAGTTATTACTCATTCACTGTAGCTGAGAAAAGAAACTGTGCAAAGGATATGTCAGTGACGCATGCAGAGGATTTCACAGAGCCACTTTTTGGTGTGATCAGACCGTAAAAGAGAAGAACACAGATGCAACATGAGGAGAATGAGGGAGATGTCATGGTCATTCACTGAAAGCTGAAAGACTGAATGGGAGACGGGTTGCTCAGGTTTTGTTTTACTATCAAAACACTTAGATGAATTTGAGCATCTGTACTTTTAGCGAGCTCACTCATCTGAGGATAAACACTCAGCACAGCATTTAGATTTTAGTACATTTTAATAAAAAATAAAAACACACAATCACACACTCACACACACACAGACCTCACCTCTGCGACTCTGCACTGAAGACGCAGGGAAACATGACAGCGAGGAAGGCAGAGGAAAAGAAAGAGAAAATAGTGAGTTATCCTCATGCACAGTGCACAAGGTTGAAGTTCATAGAAGAGCAGGTGAAGCAGAAGGGAACAGACACATCAGCTCGTTCTGTGAGGGAAGAAACAGACATGAAACGTCTGAGCACCAACATCTATTGTTCTGGGTTAACCGCGATTATCATGTTGGCTATAAAGGTGCCGCCATAGCTTTATCAGGAAATATGCATGCAGCGCCCCAGATAGACGATTGTCTTGGCCGGAAAGATTTCATCTTCAAGATTTTGGGGCTGCGTAAATATCAGATCTAAAAGAGTCAACATGAGCAGACATTCACCGCCAGCTTTCCATATTCAAATCATAAAACACAACTCTGTAGTAGTTACACTACACTCACAGGTGTGATTGGCAAAAAAGCAGGAAAATACACAGCGCACAATAGCCGGCCCGTGCCTTGCTCTTGTAATTTTGCATGAGGAAAGGACGGATTTTCACACCCTTGTACACTATTACGGAGGTTTTACTTTGATTTGAAGTCTCCGATTGTTGGTTTTCATAGTGAACTGAAATAAAAGGAGACTTTAAACAGAAGTGTAGCGATAAAAAAGGTGCAGAAAACAGAAGCTGGTGCACGAGCGGCCGAGTGTGTGACGTACTGATCTGGTTGAGTGTTTCCTGAGGGATCCAGCTCAGGTCGACGTCATTGTGGCTCGAAGTTCCCATTTCCACCTTTGGAGCGGGACGCCGCCTCTGTTCACACACAGGGAATCATTTACAGGGACATCATCATCATCATCATTATTATTATTATTATTATTATTATAGATGCAGTTAGATCATCACACACACACAGACGGGGACACACACACACAAACACACACACACACACATAGACGGACACACACACACACACACACACAGATAGACGGACACACACACACACACACACACACACACACACACAGATAGACGGACACACACACACACACACACACACACACACACACAGATAGACGGACACACACACACACACACACACACACACACACAGATAGACGGACACACACACGGACACACACAGATAGACGACACACACACACGGACACACACAGATAGACGACACACACACACGGACACACACAGATAGACGACACACACACACGGACACACACAGATAGACGACACACACACACGGACACACACAGATAGACGACACACACACACGGACACACACAGATAGACGACACACACACACGGACACACACAGATAGACGACACACACACACAGACACATACAGATAGACGACACACACACACGGACACACACAGATAGACGACACACACACACACGGACACACACAGATAGACGACACACACACACGGACACACACAGATAGACGACACACACACACAGACACACACAGATAGACGACACACACACACAGACACATACAGATAGACGACACACACACACGGACACACACACAGATAGACGGGGAGACACACACACACACATAGACGGGGAGACACAAACACACAAATTGTTTAAATTACAGATGCATGTATTAATTATATTTGTCTACAAATTTCAACAATAACGGGAAAAGTCAATCAAAGTTCACCAGAACTCAAGGTGACGTCTTAATGTTTTGTTTTATGCTTCTTTAAGGATCTTCAGCAAACTATTTTGCATAATCCCAAGTTTAAAAGTGGATTGTTTTGCATTTTAAATGAACATTTTCTCTTGAATAACCAACACATGCGACACCAACTCACTGTCCTTCAGACGTCTTTAAATAGCCGTACCTTTCTGGACTCCATCAGCTGGTGAAGGCCTACGACGACCAGCAGCCCGAGGCCGGACAGGAAGACGTACAGGAAGATCCTGGGAGAGACGGAGGAAGGGAGGAACGAATGAATGACCAAGAGGGAGAAGAAGAACAGATGCAGGAACAGAAGAATGGATGGAGAGGATGTTAAAACGAGAATAAAAAGCTTACGTCTCTCCGTCTAATCCATCCTCTCTCTCTGTGATGGTGACCGTCTGGTTGAACACGGCATCCTGGAAAACGTTTCCCTACAGAGAGAAAGAAGGAAAGAGGAGAAAGGAGGAAGCAACAGAGAGAAAGGCAAGATTGGAAAAGATATGAGAGGAAAATAGAGTTTATCGGTCGGGCTCTACTCACATCCTGCAGACCTAACAACACAGCCTTCGTTAGCAGGTATCATTAATAAGATAAGAAAACCTTTATTTGTCCCAAAGTGGGAGAATTGCAGAAATTGGCAGGAAATTTGCCATATTGTAGATTATAAATTGTGATTTTTTTTCTTAAAAGAATAGATCGATATAGTTCCAGATGATACGCATCTTCCCTCAAAAGTTAGTATGATAAATTATTACTTTTGTTGAACTCAGGGTGCACGTTAGGGGGTGCTATGGAGCCCCCTGGCAACGCCCGAGACCCATCACCACAGACATGTGTGATTATTCATAGGTCTGACGTGTGATTATTCATAGGTCTGACGTGTGATTATTCATAGGTCTGACGTGTGATTATTCATAGGTCTGACGTGTGATTATTCATAGGTCTGACATGTGATTATTCATAGGTCTGACTTCATAGGTCTGACGTGTGATTATTCATAGGTCTGACGTGTGATTATTCATAGGTCTGACATGTGATTATTCATACGTCTGACTTCATAGGTCTGACGTGTGATTATTCATAGGTCTGACGTGTGATTATTCATAGGTCTGACATGTGATTATTCATACGTCTGACGTGTGATTATTCATAGGTCTGACGTGTGATTATTCATAGGTCTGACGTGTGATTATTCATAGGTCTGACGTGTGATTATTCATAGGTCTGACGTGTGATTATTCATAGGTCTGACGTGTGATTATTCATAGGTCTGACGTGTGATTATTCATAGGTCTGACGTGTGATTATTCATAGGTCTGACGTGTGATTATTCATAGGTCTGACGTGTGATTATTCATAGGTCTGACGTGTGATTATTCATAGGTCTGACGTGTGATTATTCATAGGTCTGACGTGTGATTATTCATACGTCTGACGTGTGATTATTCATAGGTCTGACGTGTGATTATTCATAGGTCTGACGTGTGATTATTCATAGGTCTGACGTGTGATTATTCATAGGTCTGACATGTGATTATTCATAGGTCTGACGTGTGATTATTCATACGTCTGACTTCATAGGTCTGACATGTGATTATTCATACGTCTGACGTGTGATTATTCATAGGTCTGACGTGTGATTATTCATAGGTCTGACGTGTGATTATTCATAGGTCTGACGTGTGATTATTCATAGGTCTGACGTGTGATTATTCATAGGTCTGACGTGTGATTATTCATAGGTCTGACGTGTGATTATTCATAGGTCTGACGTGTGATTATTCATAGGTCTGACGTGTGATTATTCATAGGTCTGACGTGTGATTATTCATAGGTCTGACGTGTGATTATTCATAGGTCTGACGTGTGATTATTCATAGGTCTGACGTGTGATTATTCATAGGTCTGACATGTGTGTAAGTTTTTGTGAGTTTTCCTGCATGCTAACACACTGAAAACAGAGAGAGAGACGGGAGAGGTTAATAGAGAGAATAATCCTCACAAAAACAAATGGTTCCTTGCATTTCGTGCTAGGACACCGTTGGTGATCTGCAGTTTTATAATGATTCAGTTCTGCTATTAGAAACACCAAGACATGTCAATGAAGACAAATCTGTATTCCTCTCCTCCCAAAAAAAAGACGTTTTAGCCACCAAAGTACATGCACCAGCGCCAAAGTGATAAGAATTGAGAGAAAAGATGCCATTTAAATCCTTTCCGATTGCGTTTAACGGGAATTTTGTTGTACAAGCAGAACATAATCTCAGTTTTACTGTCCACAGCCAGGCTGTCCGGCTCGCCCGGTGATTTTTACAGTGGCATTTAAATAAAATAATTTTAAGCAGTTTTATTGATTGGGGTTTAATTTACTCAAGCATAGACATTACAGATTTCTTTTGAATTAGGTAACGGACTCTTTGGCTTTACTGTACGCAAATCGATGTACCCCAGTGTTAGAAACTAGTATGTTTTTGTTTTTTAAAGACTTCTATTGGGGCTTTTCCCTTTATTAAAGTGACAATGGAGAGAGATGAAAGGGGGAGAGAGATGGGGGGGAGGACACGCAGCAAAGGGCTGCAGGTCGGACTTGGACCTGGGTCGCTGCAGGACCGGGTGAGCTAGCGCTCGGTCCTACTGTGTTATTTTTCCCATTCATTGCGATCAGATGATCACTTGCTGCTCTTCGTTCCATTTGCCCGTACAAATCTGGGAAAAGGGGCTTTTGTCTAACTCTTTGCAAAAAGACTTGAAATTATCTGAACTTATTTCCTTTAAATGCTTTTAAATCCAGATTGAGAGAACATGAAATGACCCGTTTACATTGTAAATGTTTTTAATTATCTGTGTTGTGTAACTTTTATAAATGGAATTGATTGTGTTTTTGCCTCTTGGCCAGGACTCCCTTGAAAAAGAGGTTTTTAACCTCTTTAACCTTAAATAAAAATGCTTTTAATCATTCTGTACCCCCCCCTTCCTTACGTTGCCGTCCTTGTAGTTGAGGTTGATGACGAGTCCAAACGGCCGCCCTCCCATTGGCTCTGCGGGGATGAAGGAGTACTCAAAGGTGGCCTGTCTGCCGCCGGGGACCTCGATGCCGAGCTGGAGGGCGGTGAAGTTCTGGATGTAGAACTGGTAATCCTGACAGGGAGGAGACGGAGCCAGTTAGAGGAGAGCTGCACAGAAATACTCATTCCTCACGTTCCTCTATTCATACTCAACTCTGACTGAACGCTCGTTCTCGTGCTTTAGGAGGGAAGGTTTTTTGTGGTTAGGGCTGCAACTAACGGTTAATTACGTTGTTGTTTAATCTGACGATTACTTTCTCCATGAGTTGATTGTTTGTAGAGATATTCCGATACAGTTCCACGTTCCCGGTACCGATTCCTGAACATTTAACAGCTGTATACTGCTATCCCTGTACAGATGGGAGATGATTTATACCTTTGTTGTACAGTCTGGCTCAGGTTAAACTCTTTGATAGATACCATATCTATCTATGTCGATTAGGATAAAAGCGTCAGCTAAATGACATGTAATGCAATAATGAGAATTATCTACTTTAAGGGCGACTGTGGCTCAGTGGTAGAGCGGTTGCCTGCCAATTGGAAGATTGATGGTTCAATCCCATGTCAAAGTGTCCTTGGGCAAGACACTGAACCCCAAGTTGCCCCCGACTCTGCCCCATCTTGTACAGCAACCTCAGCCACAGTGTATGAATGGTTCCTGTACTATGTTAAAGTGCTTTGAGTAGTCGTTAAGACTAGAAAAGTGCTATATAAATACAGCACATTTACATTTACTTTGATGTTGAGTCACAACGGAAAGAGAACATCAATAAACTACTTGAGGTAGATTTTCTTCGAGGCTTAACAGCGTGGTATTGGGTCGGTGCCTTAACTCCAGTACTAGACGATACAGATTTTTTTGATACTGGTATTGGTACATCTCTAGTTGTCTGGCTCAGTGTTTCCAAAAGCCCAAGACGACGACCTTAAATGTCTTTTTATTAAGATTTTAGTTAGTAAGCTATTTAGTTTACTGTCTCCAAAAAATATTTACATTTAACAAGCTGACAGAGAAGTTTTATTAGATGTTTTTGTACCTGTGGGTAACGGAAAGAAGCATCCAGAGACTCCACAACGAAGTTCTCCGATCCCTTGTTGGTGAAGCCGAGCAGGAACTTGACGATGTTGTTGGCAGGGAAGTCTGGAGAGAAGAAGATGAAGAACATGAGGTTCATGTTACGTTCTGCGCCGAGGCTTCGAAGCGCGTGTCGGGAGATCCCAGAAGTTTTCCAGGAAGCGCATAACACGCACAACAATATTCAGAATATGACGATATGTTGAATGTGATACAGCTCATGTAAACACCATATTCCGGTTGGATATTCAGAATGAGGCCTTTTTTTTTTTAGAAAGTAGCATTTTCAGATTAAGATGTGTGATATTCTGGTATTATTCAGGTTTTAGAGGCATTCTTTGGACATGTATACATTCATATGTATATATTCATACGTGTCTCAATCAGGGTTTTTACTGCACTTTGGGACAGTTTTTGGCCTGTTGTCTGTTTACGGCTTACAGTCCACTCTGTGTGTTGTGAACACAAACCAACCAGCCGACAGTTTGCAGGGCTGCAGACTCGATAAGAAGGAAAAAACCAGCTACTTCTAAACATAAAGACTTGGACATCGGCAGGTTTTTAGATAGAAGCTGGTTGAAGGAATGAAAGAGGGACGCTGAGGTTCACATGCTCCAACAAGTCCTCCAACGCTGGTAAACTGGAAAAATTCGTATTTTTATGGCTGCATGTAAATGGGAATATTAGAGGAATACTCTTTCATTAGCCGTGTTACAAAAGCTCCTGCAAAATCAGGCGAACCCAAAAAGGCCCTGAAACCCTGGAGGGACTGTATGTAGGGAAAATGTTTCTATTATGTTCCTTGGCAACTTAAGTAGGTCACTTGTTGTTTTACTTTTCACTTATCGTTTCATTTTACATTTATCATTGTTTCACTTATATAACCTGCTTTGGAAGCCTTATTTAACCTGTTTTGAACACGTGCAGAGCTCATGTTTTTCCTAGACTGATGGGAACGGTATTCCTGTCACGATGGTTCACCATGGGGTCAACTGATAGCGGGGACTGGCCATCTCTGCTCGCATTTGATCCTTATTTTTTTTTAAAGTATAAAAGACGGAGAAGTGCCTCGGCCTGGTAGAGTCAGCTGCGGGTCGCGTACGGACGCCCAGCCACGTTGATGCTGCTCTGCCCTGATTGACGGCTCTCCAGTCCGGTGTCACGGTAAGAGTTGTGATGAGAGGTTCATTAGCATCACGTATTGTGTGTGTGTGTGTGTGTGTGTGCTCGCTGTATTCTGTGGCGGAATAAAGAGACACATTTGTTCTAGCAGATAGCGTTTGTGTGTTTTGTGGCCGACCACCCCCTTCCTGTATGAGATTTCATAAAACACTGTATCATGACCAAAAGGATTGATTCACACGTTTCATAGCCGCATTTCTCTCAAGCAGCGTTTCCTCTGTTGATTTTGTAGTGGCTGCCCGACATGCCAAAATTACTGCCGCCATGGTATCAGAAAAAGTGCAGACGCACAATGTAGTCGCTGATATATCAATATGGTGATATGAGACTAGATATCGTCTTTGAAATTTTGGATATTGTAATATCTTAAGCATGGAATGACAAAATAAAACCCCCCAGTAGACAAAACATTTCATTTAACTTATGTATGACAAATTCTGTGTGTGTCCAAATCTAACAATCTCAGACTTACATGTATATTTTCTTAAATCATGCATGTATATTAAATGTATATTAAAAAATTGTTGTTGTGATAATCTGTTTAAAATCGTTGGCCTCTGAATAGGAAGGTGCCGAGATATTCCCACCCCTCCAGTCAAAATCTGCCTCTGATACAGAGCATCACAGACAGAGATACATACAGATGTGGCGTTGAGAGCAAATGAAGCCTTTGGGAAATGAACCAATAACCCGAAGAGCTTCATCTCGCCTTCACTACCCTTTACAGTTCAGAACGCTTACCGTCTCCTTTGACGAAGAGGATGGTGGTGTCAGCGTTAGGGGAAGCCTTCACCTCTCCAACCAACGCTTCTTCCTCTTCATCTTCTTTTTCTTCCGTCTAGACACACAGACAGAAGTTTAATTTCTCCAAGTATGACCACAGAGCTTCATTTTAAGATTGTATGTAATACTCTGAGGTTATATATTTACTAGTTCACACAATTATCTTTCCCTCATAACACAGAAGCAGTTTTGATTTCCATTATACAACAAGTAGATCCGACAAATCCGGCAATCTAATTGGTCAGCTAGACATTTAGCTGACCACCTGGAAATGAGTCGTTGTGATGTGTAGTTCCATTTTTTGTGAGGTGCACGTCAGGCTACGGCGTGGGGTCGGTATCTCCACGTAGCCGCGGCGCAGATTGCCCTCCACCCATAAAACTCCACTGCAGACCCATCTCACCCCGGACACAACCTGTTCCAGCTTCCCCCCTCCGCCAAAACCAACAGACTCAGGAACAGTTTCTACCCACAAGCCATCTCTGATGAACAGCTGACTTCTGACTCACAGTGTCAGGTTCAATTCCTGGTCAATAACCCAGCAACACTAACACTAACCAGCACCTGTTTATTGGTTCCACGTATTATTTCTTCTTCATTCTCCATTTTAAAGCTGTTCACACTGTTCATATTGTAATATATTTATCGGTTAACATAATACTATTTATTCTCCATAATTAAAATTACTCCTGCATACTTTACCCTCTTCATTGCACTATTGTCTCAACCTGTCTATATTGTTTCTGTTTACAGTGTGCATATATTAGTCAAACACATGGGTGTATATATTGTTTGTTTTTTTTAATATGTAAGCGCATTGTGAGCAGTGATGATCCAAAGCAAAATTCCTCGTATGTGTCCTCATACCTGGCATATAAAGCTGAATCTGATTTCACGCAGAAGCATAAATCCCGCTTCAGTCACTCACCAGTTCCACATTCTCGTCGTCTTCCACTTCGGCCTCGTCGTCTTCGTCTTCAGCCTCAGCCGTCACGTCATCCACAACGTCATCTTCCACAGCCTCGGCCTCCTCGTCTTCAGTCAGATCCTGGGCACTCACCATCGGCCCTGATGGAACATTGGTGGGTTTTTTTGAGACAATAAACTAAATTAACATGTATAAATGACAACTCCATAAGCCCAACACACACACACACACACACACCTACTTAGGAGCCTTTCATAAGACTCAGACTTCTCTTTATTTATCTTTTTGGGATGACTCCCACAAAGAAATTGAAAATTCCAGCAGCAGTTTTAGCCAGAAAAAAAGAAATAAAAAATAGATATAAAAAAAGACAGTATAAAGATAACAAAATATTAATAACAACAACAAGAACATTCGTCAAATAAACAAAGAAAAGACCATAAATTCTTATTAAAGTGTCAGTGTTGAGTCCAGTGTTAAAGTGATAAAGTGACCAGGTGTGAATTTAAGTCCAGGTGTGCATGTATGAACATAAAGTTCAGGTCTCCATTCTCTAGTCTAGACATCCAATCTGGCAGATCGTTTAGAAGACATCTTTTCAAACGCCGTCACCCGTGAGCCATCTCACGAGCCTACTCCTGGATTGACGGCAGCCCTTCATTCTTCTATGCTCTTAAAATAATCAGTCCAGCTATCAATACGCTGGTCTGGACCCTGTCTTATGTGCTTATTGATCCCGCTTAGGATTGCCCCATCTCCCAGAGCACATAATCTCGTGCTGAATGAACCTGGGTCCCTGCAAACCCACATTGGTTATCATGTATCCGGACCAAAGTTCCTAGACCTTATCCGGGATCATAGGTCACGAAACAATTGGCCATCCTTTGTCTTACATTTATTTAGAAGAGGTAGATTTGCCCCCCTCAAAAAAACATTAAAGATAACCCGCTCCCCAAAAGAGGTAAAGAATTTGGCTTAGGGGGCTCAAAACATGGTTATATTCTATTTAACTGTAAATATGTTTCCCAAAAATTCAGACACCCCTACAGTTCACCGCACCATCTTAACTTTGCAGCGCATTTCTCTTATTTTTGGGTAAAATAAAGCTGCCTAAGGACGCTGGGAAATGTTGAGATCTACAAAGCATAGGACGTGAAACAGCGCAACAATTAGTGCATTAAAATTCATCGGCATGCAGGAAATTAAGTGTTTGAGGCTCAAAGTTTTGCTAGGGAGGATGCCACAGTTATGCCCCCAATGTTAAAACAAACTACGCCCTTGATCCACGCCCAGTCCCACTGAGCGAGGCAATGAAATGGTCCCAAACACATGGGGAAAGACTGTAATTTTCATCTGTGGTTCGAAAACATTTCCACATGAAAAGGATGTTGGGGCGGGACTTGGGAGTTGATGGGAGATTTGATTGGAAGGTCTACTCATTACAGGGACAAAGACATAAAATACACACTGACTTGCTTCTACCACCAGTTAATTCAATTCAATTAAATGTTATTTATAGTATCAATTCATAACAAGAGTTATCTCGAGACACTTTACAGATAGAGCAGGTCTAGACCAGATAGAGCAGGTCTAGACCAGATA
>JABXJD010002601.1:0-48715 GCA_013375575.1 Percina caprodes | reverse complement strand
TTGAATCATACACACAACAGAAAATACATCTTATTTTTGGAAATGTGATGCCATGCTTCCTGCAAATCTATAGGGCTTACTGTGCAGACAGAAAACATTGTATTTTGAGTGTAATTTTCAATAGTTCTAAAGTAATTTGACCTTATCGACTTTGGTAAGCTGCATTATTTGTATCTTAATGCCAGATGTAGTCTGATTTACACCTGTATAAAAATGTATTTGAATGAATTTACCAACAGCATACTTCAACACATTACAAACGACAAAACATCTTTAACATCAGCGATGGGAAAGAAAACAGAAGGTGCACCTATAAAGCAATAAAACGTGATATTTTGCCGCCTGAGTAAAACTTGCAGCCTACAATATGCCAGAAAGCCTTGCCAACCTGTTAGCGCAGACACTTGCCTCTCAGCTCTACAAGCCGGTCATCTCTTCATGGTTTAATTACAGCGACGATGGAGGCTGTAACATCACGGTGACATGTCTCGCTTCAGGCGGCTCGATAGGCTGCGGATGTACCCGTGAAGTTGAAGTGAGGTGAGGTGTTTTAAATCCAGTTCAAACGGATGTACACAGCTCGTGTAAAGCATTGAAGTGTTCCCCTGCGTCGGTCAAATGCGCCGTCATTCATGCAGTGGTGTCGTTGCACTGGCTGACCCTGAGCGGCTGCGCTCTGCCTCTCCAGCTCCCTGCGGGCCAAGGGACCGTCCACCAAAACGCGTGTTCGCGCAAAGTGAAAGTAAAACTCCCACCCTCCATCCCTAACATGTTTTTGGTTTGTGTTTCTGAAGCAACTAGTCAGATAATCTATTTTTTTTTATTGACAGAATATAAATTGACAATTACTTTGATCATTGTCATTTGAGTAATTTAAAAAAAAAAAGCAAAAATGCCAAATATTTGGCAGTTACAGCTTCTCATATGTGATGATAAGCTGATTTAACAGTTTATTTTTCTATCTAGGTGGATCATTTAAAAAAAACCTATTTTATAGATATGTCACAATCATCTAAAATAATGCTTCATACTTTATAAGCTCATCACATCTTTTGTATGTCAAATATTTATCTGTTAAGTATCTAATTACCGACAAATACATGTAAAGGAGTGAAAAGGTACAATATTTCCTTCTGAAATCTAGTGGAATAGAAGTGGCATCAACTAGAATTACTCCAATTCTAAGAACCGTATGTACTTTGTTAGATTTCTCCACTGGATTTGGTCAGATAAAACATGCAATTTGAATACGTCACTTTGGGCTCTGAGAAATTAGAATGGGCATTATTATATAGAGAAAATCTAATCTAATCATCATCTAATCAGAATGTAAGAAATCGGCTGACAAATCAATGAAAATAATTGTTTGTTGCAGCACTAATCTCACATTGTCACTTCAATTTCTATTTAAGGACTGTTTATTAAATTAAGAAAGCCTCATACTTGCAACCTTCACAAGAGCACACTGTGACCTATAATAGATGTGACACATCTCATACTTTTAAAACATTCTTGTAACTCAGACAGAGGTAAGGTATATTTCCAGGTACTATAGTGTCACTAAAGAACGTCCAGCCCTCTTTAATGTTAAATTGTGAAACCTCTCTTTAACGTCCATTTCAGAATATGCAACCCATCATAAAACAGAGATTTCAGAAAAGACAAATTATACATTTCATTTTTTATATTAAATGCAAATTTGTTACATGCAGGTCTAAAAGAGTTAAAAAGTTCCAAAAGGTAAATTCTTTTTAAAAAAAATACACTATTTTGTGAACAATGAAACAGTTGAACCAGTAGAAATTTAAAAATGAAAAAATGCTTTGGAAGTTCAAGTGTTCAGACGACCTCTAACGTTCATAGTGCCACAGTGAACGTTACTTTTACGCCAGCCTTTATTTATCTGGAGTTTTCAAGAGTTGTCCCATCAAACTTGGATGTTTGATGGGAGACCTGCCTTCCTTTTTCACATTTACATTGAGTAACCATCAGACCAGTGGCAATGTTAGTTTTGCAGCAAATAGTGAGCAAAGACATGTACCAATCTCATGGAAGTGGAACCTAAACCGCAGTAGAACCGTAGAAAGGGGAAATGCAGTGGCCAACATCAACAGCATGACATTACTTTTTTTTATTATTTTTTTTACTCTCAGAAATTTGACACACAAAGTACATCATTCTTGGACTTCATATCCATGCCAGAACACATCACAGTAAATAAAAAGAAACATATTTTAGCCAGATTGTTTTGCAGGTGTTAATCCCTCACGTGTGCTCTGAATCTTGGTGGTCTAGCAGCTCTGGTGAAAACAGGAAATGATTGTACAGAAGAGAAACTTTTGGCTAGAGCTGCAGAGATCAAACCTGCTTTCCACCCTTCAGTCAGTCTACTATTTTCTACTATAAAACCTGCCGGTAAACAAGAGGTGAACGTTGTTTCGGACACAAGGTTCAAACTGTATGCATCAGAGTCAAAGAGTTCAGATTGTTTGTGCTGGGATTTAAATGAAACTGCAGGTATCAACTAAAAACATTTTAAAAACTAGTCGTCCTATTTGAACACACGGCAATACAGCCATCGCCATAATCCCTAACTGTTCAGTGGAGGAAATCACCAAATATTTAAGACAATATATATTTACCCTAAAATGAGCAAACACATAACAGGTTGGTCATATGATATTCAGATGTGTGAACCATTTATTTACCCACAGTAAGGGAGGGGGTTGACTTCCTGCATAAGCATTCTTCCGGCCCTCACAGCCAGAGAAAAATAGTCAAGGCTTTAAATAAAAAAAGGTGCTTTTTATTCTTTTTTTAAAATAAATATTCTTCTTTTAATTATCCCTCTCGGCTGATTGTGCAATATAATGGTGTTGTCATTTTGAAGGAAATTCTCAAGAAAAAGATTAAATTAATCTCAAAAGACAATCTGAGTTGAAAAGATTAAGTAAAAAATAATACAGGAAGGTTAGATAACAAATAAAAACAACGCCAAATGCAACGCTCGAAAATGAAGTATGCAACAACAACAAAAATCCTTAAGGTGAATGATAACAATGTCGTTCTTCCACATTGTTTTTGCATGGATTAAACTAATGAGATATAAAGCGTAAATCACTGAGTTTCACAGGTGCTGGTAGGTGGATTTTGTTAGCTCTGGACAGAGCCAGGGTAGATGTCTTCCCATTTCCAGTCTTTATGCTAAGCTAAGCTGGCTGCTGATTTCAGCTCTGCATTGGACAGAAAGATATGAGAGATTAGCAAGAAAGGAGATAAGCTTATTTCCCAAAATGTCCAACTATTCCTTTGAGCCATGAATAGCCTTCTTCTGATTGATATAAAAGGGCTTAAAAATAATCCTCAGTTAGAAGAAACTGAACCTGACTACCAATGGTCAGAATCAAAGATGACACCATTTTTTTGCCTATTTAGTCTCATTAAACTGAAAACAGCCATCCAACTTTTGAAAGAATCCCAAGGGGCTTTAAATTACAGTTTGGTTTTAGAATGACATATACAGTAGGAGATTGCTATTGGTAATCACAGTGCAAAGAAACATTTGCAGTACTTTAGAATGATTTGATAAAGAAGTGGACTGTAAAAAAAAAAGAAAAGGATGACACCTAACATGGATTCTTGAGGGACTCCTCAGAGGATAAGAAACTGCCCGTTGCCCAGTTGTTTGTGGGGCACCAGATAAACCAGTCCAGCATTGTGCCATTAATACATAGTGGCTGGATGCCATTAACAAAAGTTTAAATGATTTGGGTTGATTAACTCATGAGCAAGCAATTTATGAAGGCTGAACATAATGACATTGTAGTCAAAGATTCAGTCAGATCTAGGTATGTCAGAGAAATGAATAGACAACTCTTAATGTTTTACTACCTGCATGCAATTAGTCAGTTTTAAAGCATACTATATAATGTATTAATTATATGTCAATTGTGTCATTTTACCACTTTTATAACAGCACCAGAAATTGTATTCAGTTAACAATAAAAAAAAAGTTGTATGTCATTTTATAGTAGCCAAATTCAAATATTAGCTCAGTGTACCACAATAAACTGAAAAGTGTTTGGAAATTTCATCAGTGATTTGGGGGAGGACATTTGTAGTTACACAGTGTGAGTGCATCTCTACATTTGTTTTAAACTTGTGTAATCTAAATCCAAAGCCTTTTATCTGTCCTTGACCGTTTGATCAGTAATGCACTTATAGTTGCTCCTTCATTAACTGTGTCAAATTCAGTCTCTCATTTCTATGGCAACATTTTCCTGTAAATGTCTCAACTTCCCTCAAGGCTTTAATGTAAGCTTAATGATGCAAACTTTGGGTTTACCAAGCCAGCCATCACACATTATCTAGTATTTATGTACCTGGATAAGTAGATACTTAATACTTAAACTCACACTTAATGGAGAAAAAAAACTTTATTAAAAAAGCATGAGTCCAGACGAAACAAGCCAGTGTTCCTTACATTCACACAGACCACACAGCTGTTGCAGACAAACATTTGCATTGCTAAACAGTGGAATAACAACCCTTCAAACCAACAGCGATGAATTCATACTCCTTGTCAGAGTCTGAAAAGGATAACCTTTAAATTTTACATAATGGTGTGCACAACATACTTTGTTGCAATTTAAATACAAACTCAACATATTAATTTGATCTTCACCTGAAAGGTTAGGGTTGTCTCAAGATGGTTGAAAGAAGTTTTACATTTTAACATGTACATGATCCTTTAATGAATGAGCCTTCATTAGAGAAAATTAACATACGCCAAGCCAAGTACAAATGCACAAGTCTGTATACAGTATGTTGAAAGGCTACATTACCTTTCAAAACTATTATTCATTAGAAGGTTGTTGAATGATAGTTGTATAAACCATTAGTCAACTTCCAGTTATTTAGTCTTTCAGTAGCAAGTTTTAGTTTTTCTCAGAAACTGAACATTTTACATTAATTTAATTAATTATTACTTTGGCTCAAGGTAAGAACTTCAAATAAACTGCACTTTCCAATTAGCAATAGTTGTCTGAGGTAAACCACATAACCCAATATTTCCTCAAATAGGACAAAATGATTCCTCTCAAAAATCAAGTGTGATGTTTTTCAACAATTCAATACTTGTGAAACTAATGTTAAAATTAACACCCCAAAGCCAAACAGTGAAATAAGCTAACTAACCTTTTTATACACATCTTACACATGTCCAATATGTACAACTTTTTGTAACTCGTGTTCAACATATACACACAATAATCAAACATCTGTGCTCATCAGCTCTAACGGACCCATTTCAAATCACATATTCAAAATACAACCAAACACAAAAAGTAGACATACACTTCAGATAAAAACAAGTGCAAATGTATTCCAAATTAATGTATAGATGTTTAACTACACATTTTAAGAAAGGTTCTGTATAAATTAGTTCACAGCAGTTAGGAGTAAAATCTGAATCTCTGCCATTTTTATGCAACTATGCCAATGTGAACATAATTTATTTTATAGATTGGAAATAAAAACATTTATATATATATATATATATATATATATATATATATATATATATATATATATATATATATATATATATATATATATATATATAGCACTTGACCTTAGGAGTTTTGCCCCCTTACAAACAGGATATCCATAAGATAATAGAAAAGGAAATGGTTTAGTGAAAGAACTATTTCTGTAGTGACTGATTGAGACATGTGTCACTTTGGCATGAGATATTAATGACCATAATATTAAAAATGTTGACTGTAAACGGTATAACAAAAATAGGATAGATAGAGTATTGGATAGAGTTTCACACACCACTCTTTCCCAGCTGAATATACATAGAGAGACAATGGCAACAACAGTGCTTTGAAATTATGACACTAATTTTCAAAATGCAAAACTAACTATACGCCACAAACGTATCATGCTGCTTAATATTTAAGATTACATTTTTGGCTATTGTAGAGTACCACAAAAGGGTATTCAGTTTGGAGATGTAATGCAGCCATCACAATCAGTGTAAGTAGGTAAGACATGGCCCTCTGTGTCCAAGCAGCATCAATTGAAAAGTACATGTTTATTGCACATTTCACAGCATCAGTGCAAGATTGAGCTTTTTAAATCTATTACATATGTACCTGTGTTCATGTAAAAGGAGCAGTGACAAACTAAAGGACAAAACCCAACAAAACCACATCAAAAGAACAGAAAAGGTATGTCAATCACAAATTCAAAGGCGTAATATTTGATTTCACCACACAGTTTTTAAAACTCTGATGAAATGGGAGGTACACTGTTGAAAATCTGACATCTGTATTTTCACCATAAGCATCAGCAAACAATAAATAGCTGCCAGAAATGTGATGTTTTCTGGCATTGCTGAATAACCTCCAGGTCTACAGATACGACAGGGTTGTCAAAGGCCAGAGGCCGACTCACTCTGTGCAGGTCACAAGAGAACAGCAGCAGACCCATCAACAGTTCATCTCCAGTTGTGGTACATGTAGAGGCAGGCGAAGCACAGGTTGGATGTCAGGCTCACTAACAAAAGCCCTGGCCAGATAAGACGCTTAACGAAACCTGGAGCGTAAGCAAATTAAGTTCATGAGAATGGTAACTTATTATGCATCAATGGGGCGAGGTTTTACAGTTTGTGTAAATGTTTTACAGTTTTATTGTCAGTCAATACATTTTCATTTAGAACTGATACAGGTCTCAGGTTGGCAGCATCATCAGTACGTATATATTTTATGTTTACATGCTTAATTGTATTCATAAAGTTCTATGGGTTACAGTTTTACAGGTGGACTCAAATTATAGTGTAGAAACACCTCAAAGATGATCAAGAGAAACGGGAGGCACCTGAGCTAAAGTTTAAGTTCCATATTAAGTCCCTTAACTGGCAGTATGACTGGACCAACACACAAACTATTCCTATGGATTAAGGGGAATGCTAAAGTGCTTCAGGAAAAAAGATTCCCACTGTGACCTTTCCATACTTTTTATTCCCAGTCTCTTAAATTGAAATTGCTTTAAGAAGGAATCTCTTTGCAAAGAAATGCAATGTCTGACAGATAGTGGACCCATCTCCCTGCCATCTTTTAATTAGACTGCTTACCTTTTGGAGGAGGGGTGTTCTCAGGTCCCTGTGTAGTAGTGCCAACAAGGCATGTGGAGGACCCTGAGGAGCTGCCTCGCTTCTCTTCCTCTTCAATTACACTGTCATCCCTTAACAAAGAACTCAAATCTGCAAAACAATGGACCCAAGTAAATCGTGAATTCTTAATCATGAAGCTATTAAGGAACATGAAATCTTTTCTCTGTAAAGCAACTATATGGGAATGTTTGCCATCTGGTGGTAATATCATGAATGACACTGAGGTAGACAGCAATTCATCTTGCTAAAACCCAATACAATGTACATTTGTCTTAACATTTTAAGCTCAGCTGTACTTACCATTTTGGCTTTGGAAGGGTGATATGTCAGGTGAAAAGCATCCACTGTAAATTGAAGAGGCCGACTTTACATGAAAATGTGACGAAGACACAGATGGGGACATGAGTGTGGGGTCTGGCTCCGTTGAGAAAAGCCGGAGTTTCCGGCCGCTGATGTTGAGACGAGCAGGGCTGATGAGGGGGCGCCGTCCGGCAGAACCTGAACTGGATGTAACTGACCCAGCTACTGAAGGAGTTGGAGAGGGGCCCGGGGATGATGGGCGGCTCCCAGTCATCAAGGAAAAGTAGTCTGTGCCAAAAAAGCTAAATGTCAAACAGGTGCTCTGAAAGGGTTAGGACTTTTTTTAAAATAGAGGGATGAGTGTATACCCCAAAATCACCTGGAGTTTTAATACCTGAGGGCGGGGAGTCTTTGTATTGTGAGGCTCGTCTGCTTCCACTAAACAGGTAACCAGAATCTGAAAATACACAATGTACAATCTCACCATTAACCACAACCATGACCCAGGGCTTTCCTTAAAGGTCCCATAGCATGAACATTTCACTTTGATGTTTTTTTTAACATTAATATGAATTCCCCCAGCCTGCCTATGGTCCCCCAGTGGCTAGAAATAGCAATAGGTGTAAACAGAGCCTTGGGCATCCTGCTCTGCCTTTGAGAAAATGAAAGCTCAGAAGGGCCGATCTTGAATCTAGCTCCTCATGAGGTCATAAGGGGCAAGGTAACCTCCCCTTTCTCTGCTTTGCCCGCCCAAAGAATTTGGCCCACCCATAAGAGCGAGACATCATGGCTTTCAAATGAGCAAAGTGGCAGTTGGTCAAGGCCACACCCCTAGCCTCCACCTTGCCCCCCCCCCTCCCCTCCTCAAAAGCTAGACTCAGAAATGGCACAGACTAAGGAATGCTCATTGTGAGACTGGCTCTAGTGGCTGTAATTCTGCACCAAGGCTGAATTTTGGGAAAGAGACTTCAGATATGGTATTATTGATTAATCTGGCAATGATTTTCTTGATTAATCTCTTCAGCTGTGTATTAAAAAAAATAAAAAATAAATAAAAAATCTCATTAACAATTTCTTAAAGCCCAAGGTGACGTCTTGTTTTGTTCTGCCAACAGTCAAAATTCCAAGAATATTCATATTACTATCACATTATTTAAAGAAAAGCAGCAAATCCTCACAACTGAGAAGCTGGAACTAGGTAAGCGTAGGTATATTTGGCTTTGAACATTCTCAAATTAAAATAATCTATAACCAAAATAGTTTGTTTTGTTGATAGACTAACTGTCTAACCATTTCTGCTCTACGCCAGCTTTAAATGATGGAATTTAAAGCAGAATTTAAGACAGCATTAAATATAGTAGGAGTAGCATCACAACACCCATGATTAATGTCAAATGCATATTCCTATGTGATTTTATCATACAATACATAAAATGGAACTAAAGCTATAAATTGACCAGGGCTCATATATTAGCTTATGGCAGATATATCTGTATCTGTGTGAATGCTGGCTAATAAGTGAAGAAATCCATATTAAAAAGCCAATAATAATGGTCTCCATTACAGTTTGACCTCCATGAAACTGTAAAATATTGTTTGTTTTGCACATTTAACCAATCCTTCAGACATAAGTACATAAACTCAAGTAAAGCTACTAAATCTTATCAATTATAAATCTTGTCTGTATACAAAGCCATACACTGCAATAAGCAACTCAAGAGCAAACGTGTCTGAGCAGCTATGGGAAGCCATGCATCAACAACTGTAGGGAGAAGTGAGCTCTGTTGAAGGTAGTGGCCAGCTACTTAAAGTAAATCACATAAATTGTGTTCAGATTATGCCAAGAGGAATAAGATCTGCATCAGATGGTCAACTGCTTCTTTTTTTTTTCCACTCAAACTGAATGAAATAATGTTAATGTTACCGGTCCTGGTGAGGGAAGGGATGGTGCCAAGGCAGAGGGCTCTGCTGAGGCGCCCAGGCAGGGAGGAGGGGGAAGCCTTGCGCTCGCAAGGACTCTGCTGATGGCGGTTGATGAGCTTGGCGATGTTGGGTGGCGGGATGGGGACGAAGGAGTCTGCCAGATTGGGAGGCTGGCTGCTAAAGGGGGGCACTTCAGCGCTGCCTGCAAGGTATCTGCAACACAAGAGCAATGCACTGGTCTACTACCTGAAATCAAAATAACCAAAATGTCAAAAGGTTATAATACTACAGCTAAAGTAAACAGCATTACAAATAGTGCTTTATGGACATAGAAAATAGTCCATAAAGCACTATTTGTTATTTCTTGTGTAAAGAAAAAAATTGATTTATTTCCACACCAATGTTAATAGACCACATTGGTGACATTAAAATACAAACTCTGAATTACGTTCAAGTGCAAGGAGAGTCTGAAATCAAATCGGTGCAAAAACGCTGTATTACACAGCTCTGATATCTATTTAATGTGAGCAGTTTATTAATGGCAGCTGGCACTGAAATGCTGCAGCTGTCGGACAAAAATGACAAGGCAACTGAAAGCTCCTACGGAACAAAAGCTCCAGAAGAAATGCTGCCCCTCAACTCCACCCACCCCCACGTTATTTGTGGAAATAGTTTTGCCATTTAGTGGCAACAAAGCTTTGCCTTTCTAGAAGAAGGGGAAGAAAAAAAAAAAATCTCATATCACAGTAGTCCTGGTCAACATTAAGGTGATATTTTCCATTAACTCCAATGCTGTGCAACAAAACTACTTCCTTAAAAACTGTGGAGAAACATACAAGTGAACAAGATGGTATGCTTGTGTTGAAAACAAACAGAGAAGACGTATCCTTTCAGCAGTTGTTTATTACATTCCATTTACAGCAAGGATTCCTACCAAGTCTAAAAATTGGAGCCTGACATTAAAAGAAAGACACCCAATTTCAGCATCTGAGCACTCAAACTGCAGTACGTTTCATTGGGTACAGTATGCATGCTGTATGGAACCCTATCAGCATGGACAGAGCTCCATTTGAGGCTACTAAACAATATATAAATATAAATAATATAAATGGATCAGATTGAGATCTAGTTAATTAGCTTATTTAGGTTAGGCAAATTATTGCTTTATTGTGTATAAAGTATCAATATTTGGCCAAATAACCTCACCACAAACTCAAGTCTTTTAGTGTTCCTGCAACATCCTTGCACACATTGCTAAACATTTATAAATGACCTCTTGTTAGCTACATACTGGATATCCATTTATAGCAGTAAAAACATGGTAAAAAGAATAAAAAGGTAGTTCTACAGCTATCACTGTTAAGTACCACAAAATGTTTGTAGTAACAATATGCTTATTTGACTTATGATTAACAGAAGTTTGAATGTAGTGCTTCTAGAGATAAATGCTTGACACAAATGACAGTTTACAGTCACAGTTTACCAGGTAGTTACAGGAATTCACTAAAAACCACACAATTAGATTAGAATCAGATAATATTACTCACTAGTTATTATGCATACATCATGGCATAACCATGCAACCTGGAAGTTCATAGTGAACACAAACTTTCTAGCATAGCATTTAAAAAACTTTGGCAAAGATAATACATTTCAGATGTACCTTATGGAGACAAAAAGGTCAAAATATACAATATAAAATATTTTTCTTACTTTGAGAATCCACACAATGAGGTGCAGACCTGTGTAAGCCTAAATACAAGCCCATCCAAATTAAAACATGTCACAGCGCTTCTCCAGTACACCACACTTTATTCACTGGAAGTTTCCAGTTGTATTGACTTCATCAGGGTGGATGAAGGCAAGATGGAATATAAAAATAAAAATAAAAAAAGGTGTATTTTTTATTTAACCCATGTTTAACCAAGTAAGACCCATTGAGATCAATTCTCTCTTTTACAAGGGTTATTTTTGTCAAGTGTTTAAGATGCAGTTTTTCACATGACAGTTTATGAAAGTTAGAAAAGTGATGATAACACTTACTGATAGATGCTATGGCATGATAAATCAATAGCTATCACTATTAAAACACCATCATGAATCAGTGTAATTTATCATGCTAGAGCACTACATAGCATTGCAATATTTGCATTATATTTTTCAGAGAGAAAAGTCAACTCATGGAACATAGAAATTACTATGTTTGAGTTGTAGAGATTATAACCTACAAACAACATATTTAAAGTCTTACATTTGGCAGTACTTTTGTTGCACAAAAAAAAAAAAAAAAAAAAAATCACAAAGCTTTGAGACTACTACACCGAAGGCGCTTGTTTAAGAACATAACTCCAACTACAGGACAACACGACATGCAATTTAAACCACCTTACTACAATCTATAAACACTTTCTAAAGCTATTAGTTTGTAACACATGTTCATATTACTGTTGAGTAAATATCTCTTCACTACAATACACTCCATCAAAGTAAAACAAAACAGGTTAATGGAAATAATTTGAAGAGAGCTGAAATGTGAATGAAAAAGCGCATGCAAGTCCTTCAGTGTTTTTAATACATTAACATGCAAAGAGTACTTCTAATACTGCTGCTTTTGGAGTGCCTTATCTTGAATGAGTACAACATGTTATAAACTGAACACATCAAACTACACTGAGTTGTATTACTTTGATTTACCCACTCAGCAGAGCACTTGCTAGCTACTTTGAGTTTACATTACATTTCCCGCCAAATATAATATTCAGTCGCAGAGTTGAGCCCTTAATAATGTTTCAAAAACAATTAAAATACAGTATACAAAGCAGAAAGGGGGTCATTGGTTCACAGTGAAGGTCATGCTTAATTTCAAGGCAGATGAAAAAAATGAAGCATAACCAAAATACAACAGGTGTACAAGATCACAGCAATGGGACGGAGAAGAGCAGCAAGTAGCAAATAGCAAGACCTTTTAAATTAACAATTTTGTGGGAAACATTGATAAATTAGTGACTGCTTTTCCAAGGCAGCTGTTTATATTTTTAAATGGCAATAAGCACATGAAACTTGCACTACTATGATTTAACATTTCCATTGTGAAGAAAAATTCTACAGTTAAAACTATTGAGCGAGATTCAGAGAATGTGAATGCAGTGGTTGTCGGGATAAAAATGCCACGGCAGCCACTACAAAGATATCACAAATGGAAGTACTTTAGTCAGGTCTGTTTTTTACAACTGATCAGTTGCTTCAGAACGGATGTTGGGTTCTTAAGAGATTCCTACGGCCATCAGTTATAAATAAATACTGGCTCCAAAGAACTCACGATGAACACTTTTTTGAAATATCCAAGGTCATTCCTTGTTCAGAAATTGTATATGATGTGACGCAATACAGGAGGGATGTAATTATTCAAAAACTGCATCTTGAGTATGGCCTGCAGTGTCTTCACATGCAATGAGCTGTAGTTAGTAAGTGATTTTCAACCCACAGCTACAGTGTTAATAAATAAATGAGTACATTCTAAATGCTTGTAAACTTTATAGCATAGTGTAGAATACACAGTTAGGTACTTGAATGTTACAATATAGCTTAAAAACAGTTAATCCACCACACGTTATAGTTATTAAAGAATTATCAATGACAAAGGCCATAGAGTAATTTTACACAAAACGTTCTGAAAAGTCTTCTGAAGAGCATATAACTAATAATATCTCATTAGTGTTCTTAATAATTCTTGATTGATTAATGTTTGATTACATGATTCCTGGAAGTCTCCCTAGTCAGTTTCTCATTGAAACACAAGACACTTTATGTTAACAAACAGATTGATTAAGAATTGTGAGCTGTTCACATCATAATATCTTTTGTGTGTAACAATACCCTTTACTACTTAAAGATTAAAAACAGTCTGTTTACACAGACAACTGTAGACCATGTGTGCTTGAAGGTGAGGTTTTGGTGTGATTTAGCAAGTAGCACTGGGCCACACACACACACACACACACACACACACACACACACACACACACACACACACACACACACACACACACACACACACACACACACACACACACACACACACACACACACACACACACACACACACACACACACACACACACACACACACACACACACACACACACACACACACACACACACACACACACACACACACACACACACACACTTATGCTTTAAGTTTGCCATTCACATGTCATTACCTCACAGTCATTCGCACACAGCAATAAAAGAGGGGGTTACGAGTATAAAAAAAAAAAAAGTGGACAGTGAATTAAAAACAGCTTGCCCACTGTTCTGTTACGGAACACATAGATTGTGTTTTTGAACTGGTTCTAATGAACACAAAACTCTCATGGAAAGAGGACTCTTTACAAATTCCCATGTTTCAAACACAATTTGAACATTACTGCTCAGATTCTGACCTTCGATATCTGGCTCTTCTTGGACCCAGTGGTTTGCGAGTTGCCACAGCAGCAGCAAGGCTGACTAGGCAACAGAGGGAGACAGTACTGAGCTTGGCTGTGTCCATCCAGCCCGAGGAATCAGTCAAGTAGCTCTCAGCCAGGTGGAGGCAAAGGATGATGAACCACAGGACAGAGGCCACGGCATCAATTCTCCTCAACCTGAAAACGCAGTTAAACAAAAGCTTGCAGTTTGTTTTTGCTTAGATTAAAATTTGTCTGCAATGACCTTTGCAAAAGGCAAATAAAGAGACGGTGACTGCCTACCTTACAGGTCCTGCTAAGAAGATAGCAGTGAGATAGGTCAACAGGCCAATGGAAACTACAGCCAGCTGGTTTTCCTTTCCGTGCTGCCACACCAGCCTGGCATTTTCTATGGCCTTGTCTGGGACCAGCTCCAGCAGACCCTGCCATACAGGTACGCCTCCACTGCTTTCGTTGTTGGTGGTCGATTCATTGTGGGGTTTAGGTTTTGGAGGAATGACCCCACCACTTAATGTGTGCGGGTCACTAAGCGAAGTAGGCTGGTACGGCAAGTTACAGAAAGATGTAGCAACTAGGAAAGCACATATCAGGAAGGCGAGGGCCCGTAAAAGTATGACCCCCGTAGGAGAAGATGCAAAATAGGAGCTCTGTGGGAGAGAGAAGATGTTTTCAATGTAAATACTGACAACATATGAAAATCAATAAGCTATGCAATAACTAATGTTGACATATTATAGGGCTGAGCAATATATCGATGTATCAATACATCGCGATATGAGACTAGATATCGTCTTAGATTTTGGATATATCGTAATATGGCAAGTGTCTTTACCTGGTTTTATAGGCAGCATTACAGTAAAGTGATGTAATTTTCTGAACTTACCAGACTGTCCTAGCTGTTCTATTATTTACCTTTACCCACTAAGTCATTAAATAATTTCTGGAGAATATTTATCAAAAATCTCATTGTGTTAATAAAGTTTTGTTAAAAGCACCAGTAGTCAACCATACAATATCGACATTGAGGTATTTGGTCAAGAATATTGTGATATTTGATTTTCTCTATATCGCCCAGCCCTACAGTGAAGTTTCAAGCAGATTCTTTGACCAAAGACTACACCAGCAATGTAAAAGCCAATTAAATGAAACCAACTTACAACACACCTCTTTCTGCACCAAAACAAAAAAGTACTGATGGCTTAAATTGTTGAAATGTGTCAAAAAAAATTAAGTATTTAGGACTCTAATTATTACTGGTCTGGCAGAAGAAAACCAGAACCCTAAGCAAAAGTCCTATCCAAATGGAGTTTAAATATCCTTTCTTTAAGTTATAAACCTTCACTAAGACTGACATAAGTGCTGCTGTGTTACTGGTGTTCCGAAGGTAGTTGACACTGGCTGTGTTAGCCCCGGGCTTATCAGTTCAGCTTTGGGCATACGTGCAGAAAAAATATGTAGTTAGTAATTACAAACCAAGCGCATGCAATATAAACAGATCAATGCGATTAACACAAATCGTGTTTTGGGCCTTGGCCGCTCCGTAGTTTGGGAAATCTGGAAACAATGCAGTTGTAACGTTGTGGATGGCTAGCCTACCTTAAAATGCTCTGTGATCACATTAAGGAAATCACCAAACTAGCCATGGCGGAGTGAATCGCATCTCCGCTATACAAGGAGACCCAATGCCGTTATCTAACACCAAGCACAGCAAGAGCTAGACAGTGACCGCCATGTGGTGCACGCTCTGCATTGGCAGGGCCGCATCCTCTCTCTACAGGCAGAATCAATTCACATAACATTTTAAAGTTCCAATCTGAATTTAAAACAATAGTAAAACAGTAATACTGCTAACCTTGTGCTGCTGGTTTATCCTAAATTTTACTTTTTCTATTGATTAGCGGCAGTTAGTAGTTGTTTAGCAGCTACAGAGCTCCGTGACGCCGGGTAGAGAACTCTGTTTATCAGCGGCAGTTGGCAACCGACAAAAGGCGGCCGTTAGCCGCATACAGACACTGCCAGATGACGGTCATATATATGTATAGCCAAGAAAAAGTGAGCGTCCTGCAGCGACAACAGTTATGTTTAGGCACCAAAATGACTAGTTAAGTGTCCTTGTTTCGCAATGGCTTGGACTTTTCCGCTTGCTTGTCGCTGTCTGTAGTTTGTAAACCTACGGAAGTCTACTGCATTCAATTAGAGTGAGAGCATGACATGCTACAGTCATTTTCTTAAAAGAATAAAACATGACTTTTCATTGTTTAATGGAACACAAACTATGTAATTCACTGTGGCGTATTTAAGCACAATTAAAATTGTGCAGAGGAAATTATATTGATTGGTCATTCTAACCAAGACAATATTTTCAGTCTTTATCATTTTTTTTCAGCCAATGGCTGGTAATTCGTAGACAAGGGAAACTTAGATCTAGGGTATAATGATAATTTGATTTAGTCTTTGGCTGAAATGTAAATAATCTGTACACCACTGCATATGGTTACTAATCGAGCCTTACTGTGTTTCATGTCAATTAATGAATTCACACACTTTGCTTGTTAGGCGTGTGCAGTTTTGGACTTTGGATTGCACTGACCTTTACAAAGCCCTTGTCTGATTCTCCGCAGCGCCGAAGCTGTTGGTTAAGGAGCACTGTTCGAATTTGACGGTTTTGATATTTTATGTAGTACTCCACTGCTGTCTGACACGGCCTACATAACTTATAGGTTTGCTCCAGGTGGTGTTTGTAGGCTTCAATTTCCTCATCGTAGTTCTCCTACAAAGAAGACAAAAAATTATGAATGCAGAATTTATTAGTCATGATAACAATTGAGACAATGTTGTAGTGAATAGAAAAGAACAAAGTACATACATCATCTCTTGGGATAAATGAGGCCAACTGCTTGATCTTTATAGTTTGGTTGTTATTGCACTTCCTGCATAGCAGCATCTGACAGTTGACCCACTGCAGTGTCTTGTGTGTCTCAGGTGAGGGAAGGCTACCAGATACTCCATGGTTCAGATTCTCCATATACTGAGCTGGGATGGGTTTGTTGTAATCCCCATTCTGAAAACAGAGATCAACAAAAAGAATAGTATAAAAACACATTTTACAGCACTGGCAAAATAAAAATAAATACTAAAACTGCAATTTAACGACGTGTTTAGAAAATAATTCAGAAGTCATGTACTTTACCTCCTGGAAGCCATTGTACTGGTCGCAGTTGGGACAGTCCCAGCAGTTCCTGTTCCCATAGGGCACCACTGTGTTCCAATCACAGAACCAGCAGTTCACATTTGCATGGGTTGGCTTCTTCCTGTAAATAAGGTGAAGGTCTTACATGAGGCAACATGATACTGTTAGAGTCATGTTGATTGCCAAATTAAGTTTCCACTTGGAAGAAAGTTGTCTTTGAGTTTTTGGTGCATACATTAAAATAATAAAAGGTAATAAATAATATAGCAATGTACTGCTAAGAGTCAAAAACAGAAACAGAATAAATATTTGACAATACAAAGTATGTAAAAAGACACTACAACAAAATAAATACGTACAGTCTATAACGGGAAAGAATGTTTACGGTTTATTGCAACGTGTGCAACAATATTGATCAGGGGATGTGCAAAAGTTTACAGTATGTAATGTTATATGTGCAACGGCCAGGGGTAACAATCCAGTATTGAAGCATGCTTATGTATTTCTGATACAAATGTACAAATGTTTCCCCACAGTGGGATCCAGAGGCTCCCCCAAGCATCACTATTATATCAATGAGGCACTATTTATCTTACATATGGAATAAGTGGAGTACACGGTTGAAGATCATGTCGAGATCCTTATAGCTAAAGTTTGGGATTCCCTGCCTTTAGTAATTTATAGACTCAAAACAATCACGTTGAATCAACGCGTATACAATTCTGCACACATTAGTTTTATAAGCCCAAAAAACAGGAAATGTGTGCATTCAAGTAGTACAAACCACTAACGTTACTTATCTGAACGTTAATGTCGCCAAATAATCTGGCATTGGATTAGCTAGTTAGCAGCACCACGGTCGGGCTTTGGAGGAGGGTCTGGCAAAACGAGATTAGCACTACGGCTAGCAAAGTTAGCGCTCAAGCTAACATAGCTAGATACATAGACAACTCTTGGGAAAATATGAAACATATTTAGATAATTTGGGTTTTATTTGTTGAATGTCCCGGTTTTGAAACACAAATGCAAATGTTATACATTGTTAGCTTACTTGTACTGACGTTAACGTGAATCTAGCAAGCTAAAAACATGCGCCGCGTTGCAAAGCGTTACCTGGTGGCGATTTTATATATCAGCGCTCCACCGGCTACAAACGCCGTTGCTCCGACTCCACTGTACATTAATTCAGGATATTCCAACAAAAGCTGGTTAAACGTCTCCATTCCCACTGATATTAGCAGTATGTACTGTAGCTAAGTTAACAAAACATGAGGAATGTAGTGCACAATCGTTAATTGTAACGCAAAACACTACGCGAGAGCGCTCGCGGTAAGCGATGCCCCTTTTGTTCACGCCCATATAACGGAAACGGAACTTGCGTAACTGCCTGGACGCGTTCCAATGTGTTTTATCCATACCTTCTTGTGGACTGTACCATACATGAAAATCACCAATGATTAAACCATTCCACAAATCTTACGGTTTTCATCCTATTTTGAGTGTTTTAGTTGGCAGTATTTATTAAGATTGAAATCAATCCCACTTTTATTTAATTCTAAACACCGCGTAGTAATGTAGACGGAGAGTATGATGGTGTTGGAATGTGTGAAGGGTTCTTGGTTTCCCTCGCTTATGGTTTATGGAATTAATAATAGGCCTATATACACATAATCTACAAATAAATGTAGCCTTTGATTACAAGTTAAGATAAGAAGTAATTGAAATTAGCCCCACCTGTAACATTATAGGCATTAGATTATAGGCGATAGTAGGCTAGGCTATTCTGAAATGGGCCAAATTGGATAAGTAGTTTACATGTATTCTGGTTCTTTAAGTAAAGTTTGATGCTAATACTTTTGTATTTTGACTTAAGTATAATTTTGAATGCACGACTTTTAACAGAGTAATAGATGTAGTAGCCTAGTAGAATATCTTATTCTTCCACCACCAGTCATTTCAACAAAGCTTAGGCCTATCTTGAGAGATAAACTACGTGACCGTTCTACGTATCAGTTACTGTAATAGAAAATTATACTGAAGCTTATATAATATGCCTAAATCTAAAACTGTAAAAGTTATGCTCTAGCTATAGCAATATTACTAGTTTTACAGTGAATGAATTGCCATAACGAGAGGAGTAAGTCAATCAACGAGAGTATTTGATGCAAAAATAACATTTTATTTTAACAAACATGATGTATTTTACATCGCGTAAACATTCACAATCGAATAAGAAAACTGATCAGTGCTTCGGTGTCATCAACTGTTGCATAGGTGCTCGGAGAATTGGATAAAACCAGAGAAAATAAATAAATCGCATAGTTACAAATGTAGGCTACTATTCAAAATAATAAAAAAAAATAGTAAAATAATATAAATGTAAAAATACATCAAACAATATATTTTTTTTTAATTATTTGATTGCTAAATAATTCTCCAACAAAAGAGGCATACACTAAACCTCAGACTTAAATCAACAGTCTTCTTGCAATTCACACTTAATCGGACATTTCTAAAGCAAAATGCTATGAGTAGGCTAGGCTGTTTCTTATTAGCCTACATCAACAGGCTACTGACTGTAATTTCTTGGCCTATCAATAAACTTAACCAACAGCTTATTTAAAAATTAATAAACAAATTAGGCCTGCACCTTATCAAGCCAAAAAACTAACTTTACCTGACAAACAAATGACAGCCCCACTGAAATGCGTTAAACAGATGAACCTTGAGTGAGTGAACTGGCTGTAATGGACTGTCTGTCAAGGATTAGAATAACTCCAAACCCTACTGGTCCAACGAATAAGCAAGCGGCGCCTCCGCTTGCCAGGTGGTGAGCTGCTGATAGTTGCATGCTACCGAAACGCTGCTTCCGCTAGGACTCGTTGGCTGGGTCACACCGCCGTATGGACACCCGTTGAGTGGCAACAGCACAGCCGGATGGTGGTAGGCGCCGTAAGGAGAGTGATGGAAGTGGGGCGAGCAGAATGAACTCACAGGACCGCTTGGAGACACGCTGCGGGTGTGCCCAGTGTTGACATGGGGTGTTGGGTATCCGTTCGGCTGGGACAAACTCCAGGAACTGCTCGCATAAGGCTGCAGGTAGAGCGGCTCGGGATAATCCACGGAGCTCCCGGCAAGGTAAGGCACTCTCTGGGGTGTACAGGGTCTTCTCACCCTCCTCCGCCGCCGGTAGTTCCCCTTGTCAAACATGTCCTCAAATGCGGGGTCCAGCATCCAATAGTTGCCTTTCCTGTCCACTCCGTTTTCCCTGGGAATCTTGACAAAACACTCATTGAGAGACAAATTGTGTCTTATACTATTTTGCCACCCTTTTTTATTCTTCTCATAGTAGGAGAACTTGGAGATGATGTATTCGTATATTCCGCTGAGCGTTTGTCTCTTGTCGTGGCTGTCCTTGATGGCCATGGCAATGAGAGCCACGTATGAATACGGCGGCTTCTGCTGACCGGTCTCCTCCGCACCTTTGGGCTCTGAGGGGCACGAGTTGGAGCTGATGTCCAAGAGCTGCACTCCCTGGTCGGCGGGGGATTCCTTCTCTGCATCCATGGCTCAGGTATCCGCTTGTGCGTCATGCAGGGGCAAAGAGCTGCAATCTGCCAAGGCAACGCTATATGATTGTGTCTGCAGGTGCACACACTCCTCCCACAGAGCGCGTGCTGTTATCGCCTTCTTTCATCTCGCCGGGTTTCTCACGATGTTGATGCTACTGTAAGGGACTAGTGTACAGTCTGTTTAGGTTGAAACAGGGGTCACAGGACGTGTGTTTTAACATCAGGGCCGCCGACACCTTGGGAACACCGGGTGAGCTGAGTCAAGGGAGGGGCCAAAAGAGATCATTCAAAGGTCAAAACTTTATGGGCTAGTAGGCTATTTGTGAGTTGCATAAAAGCTTGTTTTTCATGTTCTTAATTTTACCTTGACATATTGGTCGAAAACAATTTTATTTTCCCTCCCTATTATGACAGACAAACTATGTTAAACTTTTGATATTATAGTAGACTTTCATACTATAAGATTACAAGTTTAACAGACCCTCCCCTCCGTAAAAATGAAACAATGCTAAGTATTGGCAATTATTCAGAATCGAAGACTAGGCCACACCACCCACATATAGTGAGGCATGAAGAGCAGGCCTGTCTGTCCTCTGACGTAGATAATGATCACCTGCTCTCACCAGACAGTCTGTCTCCCCTGAACTGATAGGGAAACACAGATCTTAAAAAGTGAGCAACAAGTGGCGAGGCAACCATGTCTTTGGCATGATTAGAGGCCCTTTTGGGTTGACTATTGTTGTCACTGTAAGGGTATTAATTGAAGTTACACTGAATACCTTTCTTAATGTTACAACCATTAAGGGGAGGGGGGGGGCAATGCAGGACAATGCTGGACAGAAACTCAGCAGAGAATGTATTAGAAAAGGTCTGTTGACTGAGTTCCAGGTGCTATGGTGGAATTCTCACATTGAATGCAACACGTAGGGAAAATGAGACAGAGGTATTAATGTTAATAAGTAGCTGTGTTTCTTTGGTATACGATCCCAGGATAGCTTCAGCCATTTGTAACACATGGGATGAAGGTGGATGAGGGGGAAAGTCCGGCTGGTGGAGGCAGAGGGGAAAGAGGGGAGCTGATGGCTGGATGAGAGCATGGCTGAGCAACAGGCAGGTACTGAGAGACAGGGTTAGTGATGAACCGGAACACAAACACAGGAGATAACTTTTAATGGGTACATGAAATTGAAAAGAAAAAAGTAAAACAAATTGACAACTTAAAGACAAGATCAACAGGAAAGTCAAACTGGACAATGGGAAAAACAAGAGAAAAAGAAAGTGTGACATATACTACATGTCCTACATATAACTCAAAGTAGAAACAACACCCCTGGATGCACATTTAAACAGGAGCTCCTTAAAGGACAGCCAGAAACCCTTTGCTCATCTTTTTTATAGCAGAGAATTGAAGATGACTTGTCTATTGATTTTTTTGAATACATTTCAGTTGGCTACAAAACAGAATTAAGGAGACCATGACTCTATTAAACCCTGACATTATTTTTAGCTACATTTGAATGGAAAATCATCACTAAAGCGCTAAATACTGATGATAAGTGGTAAAATATGAGGTAGTGTAGGGCGCAGAGCTTCAGAAGCAAAGCACAGCGTGGGTGTACATCGTCATTGCTTCTGGCTACCTCTTTATCTCTTTGGTTGCGCTTTGAAAGGTCAGTGGCAACTAGGGGTGGGGAAAAAATCGATACAGCATAGTATCGCCATATTTTCAGTGGCAAAACTGTATCGATACACAGGCACCATGTATCAATCGTTTATTATATATGTGTTGGTCAGTTTGTCTGCTTGATAATCCCATTTTGCAGCAATAACATTGAAGTTTAGATAAAACCGATGTTGACAAAGTTTCAATATATCTCAGAATATTGCAATATGTTTAAAAAATGTTTTCTTGATTTTCAGGACAATTCCTTTCATGGCCAGAGAGAGTAAAGGAGTTACTTTTCCTGTCTCTGGTGCAATTTATGCTCACACACTGATGGACTCATATGTCTCATCTGCTCTCCTGATTTTCCCTCTCTGATTTCTTAGTTTGTAATAACTAATGAAAATGACAAAAGGAAACTGGACAGCTGGAAAGCTAGATTTACCTCCTGATGTATAAGCAAAGCAAGGCGCCAGGCTAAACACAATCTGTGTAGTTGAAGTTATCTGAGACTAAAGAAGAATGCAGCAAAACTGCCAAAAACAAAGATAATGAATGCTGCTTAGACAACAGAAGAATAAAGAGTTACAGTCCCCAAACATCCTTAAGCAACCCTCAAGTCTGACCCAGAACTTTATTAATGAACTATAGTCATGAGTCTTCAAGTGATACACAGCCTTCACATTTAATGTTGATTATAATTATTTATATTGATGCGAACATACTTTTATTTACAGCATCAAGTATTTACAGATCTTTATTTTTTTCTTTTCAATACAGCAATAGTTTAAAGAATCATACAGCATCCTTTTTCTGTATTCCTAGGCCCTCAAAGCGCAACATCTCAAAAATCTGATTTTTAAAGTTGAGAGTGCGCCACTCACCATCTACTGTATTTACAATGAGTCTGGATAAGTACCTCATACAACCCCATGTCAGAAGATCCAAACTATCCCATTAAGGGCTATTTACTATGCTGTTTTTTTGCAAATATGTTTTACTAACACAATACAATTAGTATGTACTATGTTATATGCCACTGACATAACATTGCATTTTCCTGTTAATCTCATAATAATTGTCTGTTATTATTACATCGACAGGAACGTTGAGGGCATAGGCGTAGATTTGCTCTCTCAATATTTAGCTTTCTTCGTGAAATGTAGCTGCCTTCAAGTGCGGTCGGAAATGTCGAAAAAGATCTGACGGAAAACAATAATTGTGTCTACTTGTGCCACATTGGGGGGGTCAAAGAACACAAAACATGAAAACATGAAAAAAAGAAAAATCTTTTATGCAAAAATAAAGATAGATTTATGTAAATTTCAACTTTGGAGCTTCTGGCTTTAACAAGGTCTCATTCTTGGGTTTGTTGTTGAGGTGTACTGTACATGATTCCTAAAAAAACCATCCCAAAACACATGTGATGTTTGAATATGCAGAAAGTGTACAGGAGAAGAACAATACAGGAGAAGATTTCCTTTACATAAATAAAGATGTTTTCACCATAAATTGTTGCCTAAAAATTCACCAGAATGCAGGAAATTAAGTGTTTAACGCCCAAAATCTTATGAGGGATTTATGACACAATTAAATGCAGATTGATAAAACCGGAATATAAAAATTATATACAGTACATATATATATATATATATATATATATATATATATATATATATATATATATATATAATAAGTACACAGTAACACATATTTTGTGATAATATATAATGTGTTTACATGGGAGTTTCTTTCTTGTTCAGTGTTTTAAAAAAAAGAAACAGAAAGAAAGTTACTGTACATTACCTTACGCACAGTTTTTAAGTATTGGTACTTTACTTGAATATTTTAATTTTCACTCTTTCAGCTCCACTAATTACATTCACGTATTGCTTGAATTACCAGCAGTCAGGATGAGCACTTGAAAGAAAGAAAACCTGCAACAATCTGGAATTTCCCTGCAGTCATACGACAAATACCTTTTATGCACAGATGTCTACACAGCTGCACTTGTCCAACACCTAACATATCAGGTGGCTTTGCTTCTCTTCTTCCTGCATGCTGACATGGGTAGAAATGTTGACTGGTATGTGTTGTTGAGGTTGAGGCAACAGGATGCTCGGCTTCTTCCAATGGCTTTTAAAATTTGTCATCTGGAACTCATTACTGCATAAAATCTACACGCAGAAGATAAACATGTAGATTGACTGCAGGTTGGAGAGCAGGTGTGAAATCTGATTTACCAGGGCACCTGTAAACTGAGATCAGTGATGAAAGGAAATGACAGTATGTGTTCTGGCTTCTGTCTAAACAAAAGTGCATGTGGCAGACCAAAGCCGACTCCTCGACTGACAGTAGTGATTTTAGGCACCACTCCCAATCCTCCCTAATCCATGGATTGCAACAAACCCAAATTCTCTCTGTTAGTGAAAGAACAAACAAAACACTTGATCAGATGTGATGCACACTCAGACAGACAAAAAGGTCAACATCAGAGTCTAAACAAGAAGGTCTGAGTAAAAGTTAAATGTTGTTTACCGTATTTCACGTGTGTTCACGTCTTGAACATGATACTCATTTTAGAAAATGTGGGCATATATGGATATTTCACAGGTAACCTTTTCTTTCACTCCTCAGACTATGCTTGTTGGCTGAATTCCCACGCTAGGTGCGGCTCTCCTGAGGTGATGAGATGTTCTAGTTCCCTGTTCAGTTCATGATGCCATTGACACATGCCTCCTCCCAGAATGCACCCCTTTGTCAGGTTCTACATGACAGGCTGTCAGCCAGTCCTATGCCAATTTGACTTTGCAGCACATCCAGTAAACCACCTCTACTTTTCTGTTTGCATAGGCTGCTTAAACTGAGGTTATCACACTCATAGAAGATGATAAATGTTAATGATTGCCTCAGGTTTAGGGTAAAAATAACATTATTGCACTCTCCTGTCAAATACCAAAATATGATTTCTGCCAAGATAAAGTCAACAAGGATTCCTTAGTGGCAGAATGTCTTTTGTTTGGGGGACTGATAAAAACCTCAGTGTATAATTATATAGCCTCACATTTACACAGATAGTGGTTTTCCAATGTGCACTTGACATTTAAGTACTTTGCTGATGTTCTATTTTCAGACTTTTAAAGCATCTCATTGAATTATTACTGGACAGAATCAAACTAACAATCTTCCTGTTTGACTTGTTTCCTCACTCCAGATAAACCTGTTCCCACATGTGTGTTTATTTTATGCCATTATGCAAAGTTTTGCTACAGTTAAGCACTTGCCCCTTTTCACAGAACAAATGGGAGAACTGATATCAGATAGTAGTGAGGTTTGTGACATGTCACTGACAAATGATTTCTGTTGAACTCACTGCAGCCTCTCCCAGTTAGCATGAGTTCAGATCATATTTATCTGATAAAGACATTGCCAAATACCAAGCTTGTCTAAATAAATACTATGCATGTACCCACATGAGAATATTACTTTTCCCTCACAAACTGTGTTACTGTTATTGCAGTATTAAAACAGACTTCTCTTGATTTAGGATGCATTTTCTTCTAATTGGTTTAATTCCCCAGTAGGTAGTATTTAAAGGAAAGGGAGAGTTTGTCTGCAAACTGAAATTTTCCAAAAAAATTAATTGATGCAGCGTTTCCACTTACAAAGTCTTTGCCAGACAAATATCGATGCGGACAAAAACAGGTATATGCACAAACAAAAAATGACCTCCAGCTTCACCACCAATTAGGAGATCACACAATACAGGATAACTAATCTCCAAATAATGTTTGAAAATACTGTGACCCATACAGGACAGATATGTGTGTGGACAGATATGTAATACATGTGATGATTTTTATTTTTTAAAGAGAAAAATGGGAAGAGACTTCAGTCCTTTTTGTACCAAATCGGGGCTTGATGTGCACACTATTCACCTTCTGTGCTTTGAATAAGTCAGTGCAGTATGAATTCAGTACACAACTTCTATTTATTACTCTCCTCTGCCATCTTGTGGAGGTAATTGGAAAACTACTTATTATTCAGCTAAGGCCAGTAGAGGCCACCATGTTATCACTCCTCAACCCCACGTTATTTGATTGATACATCAAATAAAGATAATAAAAAATAGTAAAGCCTAAAAACCTTTTAAATGTACCTTCTTCATAGATGACATTTGGTATTGTAGCAGCACAAAAACAGAGAAGTAAATACTGATAGAGAAAAAGTAATAATAAAAAAGAAGTAAAATAAGATAATAAAATAATTAAACATAGAAATAAAACAATAAAAAAACAATAAAAGAGCAATTCAAGTCAAAATTACAAGGCAAGCAATATGCACACAGTACCCACATCAAGTGTTGCACCTTAAACTTATAGTGTAGTCTTTAGTCAGACATTGTTGTGTGATTAGTTGAAGTAAAGTCAGCAAGGTATATACTAGACACCATAGTGTGTACCCCTGTAGTAAAAATACAGGAGTACAACATCTATTATACATATTTATGTCAAAAATATTCACATACAAAAAATATATAAATTGTATGTGATAAAAAAAAATCAATTTAAATAGTTTGGTGTTGATACAAGGTACACAAAAGTTAACATGTACATGGAGTAATATTCTCCTTTATTTGTATTTCTGGCAGCAGAGGGCAGCAGGCTGACACTCTTCAAGGCTGCAGAACGAATGTGTGAATCTTCAAATGTTTTGTGGAACCTGCTTAGATAGCTAGATAGATAGCCAGCTAGCTAGATAGCTAGATAGCTAGATAGATAGATAGATAGATAGATAGATAGATAGATAGATAGATAGATAGATAGATAGATAGATAGATAATTGGTTAGATTTTTATTTATCCCAAAATGGGAAATTACAGTGTTACAGCAACAAAATATCAGTTGAATGTCAAGATGTTTTAACACTACCATGTGAAATATAGTGTAAAATACCTATTGTAGTGGTATCATACCAGTGAATGCAGCACAACAGACATAGTATGCATAGGGCAGATTGACATTTTTTTCAACATATGTTTTTTGCAGAAAATGCCACAGGTTTATGACTTTGCAACCTCATACCATGTCCTCAGACAGACAAAAATAAGGACGAAGGATGTAGGCTGGATGAATCTTAACATGTTGATATACTGTGGGGTGTAATTAATGTATCAAACGATCATCAATACGACCGGCTTTCTTTTAACTCAGGCAAAAGTGCATGAATTCAGCCCTAAACAAATGTCAATGCTTGTTTTGTTATGCCCTGGGTGCCTCCATAGTTTTAATGCTCCTTGACTTGGTGAGAAGGTTGGTAAACAACATTCAGTGTTGGACCTGGTGACCCTCAGTTTTTGTCATTCCAACACGTCCCGTTCCAGATAACTTTGAAGTCAAAGACAAAAAGAGGAAAATGTATCCCAGGGTCTTTGGAATTCATGTGAGGAACCACAAAAAAAAAAACACTTCATCAGGGGCACCATTCAGAATGGTGATCAGCAATATATGGGGACATTCAAATGAGAAGCATTGTGTGATGGAAAAGCCAAAGAGATTTGTCTCGTCCCTGGCCCCTTCCTCCTTTTTACCATCCTCTCATGAGTGACTTTGATGTGGACAAGATGATTGAAAAACAAAGCAGTGTGGCTCGATTTAATTTCACTGGAGAATAGGTTAGTGGAATGAGTGAGTGGGACTGTGAAGCAAAGGGGAGAACGCAGTTTCATAAGCAAGACACATTTCAGTCAGAGTATCAATCTGCCATGTAAGGGGGGGGGGGGTGTGTGTGTGTGTGTGTGTGTGTGTGGGGGTGCGTAGAGGATAGAGGGAGGGAGAAGAGAATATACAGAGCAGGGTAAAGTGACCGGGGTGTGAGAAAAAGAGCTCCAGTTGATCGCTCTTTAGAAAAGGCCCCCCACTCTCCTGCTGGGTCCTGCTCAGCTCTTGTCCTCCTGGTACAATGCTGGTGGAGCGGCTGCCCCCACCACCACCCCAAAACCCCCATCTCATGTGCCCCCCAACTGCCCTCCATGTGCTGGAGCTACGCTGACAGCCTGGACCCCAGACCCCAGCATATGGAGGCCAGACCAAGAGGCCTGCTCTCCAATGTGCTCCACAGCTGGGGCTCTGCTGAAGTGGACAGCAGAGCTTCATGCAACCACATGCTCTCTTCACCCACAATGTCCAAAGCTTCTTGATTGGTATAGACAAGCCAAAAAATCGCAGATTTATAAGGTCAGTTTACCCAAATTGGGAAAAAAAAGACATTTTCTCATTTACTTCTAATTATATCAGAACATGCAGATACTGCTGGTTTTAATTAAACGGCTTTGTAGATATATTTGCTTTTATATTTCTGCCAACTCCCCAATACAGAAAGTCTTTTTTACAGCAGACACAACATGTCATAGTAGATCACTGGATGGATTACACTCATGGAAGCTCATTTCTTTGGTTACTTTAATATTACTTGGTACTTCAGTTAAAGTTAGAATATGGCCTTATAGATCTTTTTCTTTTTTTTACAGCATGTTGACTTATCATAGTTGGAAAAGCACAGGTGCTTCTTATAACATTAATGATGACCATGACAGTCAGCCAGCATGCACAATACCTGGACCATGAAAATGAAACAGCTAAATGGAATTTAGCCATCATTAACTTTACTACAGGTAAAAGCCAGTAAATTAGAATATTTTGAAAAACTTGATTTATTTCAGTAATTGCATTCAAAAGGTGTAACTTGTACATTATATTTATTCATTGCACACAGACTGATGCATTCAAATGTTTATTTCATTTAATTTTGATGATTTGAAGTGGCAACAAATGAAAATCCAAAATTCCGTGTGTCACAAAATTAGAATATTACTTAAGGCTAATACAAAAAAGGGAGTTTTTAGAAATGTTGGCCAACTGAAAAGTATGAAAATGAAAAATATGAGCATGTACAATACTCAATACTTGGTTGGAGCTCCTTTTGCCTCAATTACTGCATTAATGCGGCGTGGCATGGAGTCGATGAGTTTCTGGCACTGCTCAGGTGTTATGAGAGCCCAGGTTGCTCTGATAGTGGCCTTCAACTCTTCTGCGTTTTGGGTCTGGCATTCTGCATCTTCCTTTTCACAATACCCCACAGATTTTCTATGGGGCTAAGGTCAGGGAGTTGGCTGGCCAATTTAGAACAGAAATACCATGGTCCGTAAACCAGGCACGGGTAGATTTTGCGCTGTGTGCAGGCGCCAAGTCCTGTTGGAACCTGAAATCTCCATCTCCATAGAGCAGGTCAGCAGCAGGAAGCATGAAGTGCTCTAAAACTTGCTGGTAGACGGCTGCGTTGACCCTGGATCTCAGGAAACAGAGTGGACCGACACCAGCAGATGACATGGCACCCCAAACCATCACTGATGGTGGAAACTTTACACTAGACTTCAGGAAACGTGGATCCTGTGCCTCTCCTGTCTTCCTCCAGACTCTGGGACCTCGATTTCCAAAGGAAATGCAAAATTTGCTTTCGTCAGAAAACATGACTTTGGACCACTCAGCAGCAGTCCAGCTCTTTTTCCTTAGCCCAGGTGAGACGCTTTTCGCGCTGTTTCTTGGTCAACAGTGGCTTGACACGTGGTATGCGGCAGTTGAAACCCATGTCTTTCAAGAGTCTCTTGGTGGTGGATCTTGAAGCACTGACTCCAGCAGCTGTCCACTCCTTGTGAATCTTTTTTTTCACAATCTTGACTAGGGCGCGGTGATCCCTATCGCTTGTACACTTTTTCTGACCACAGTTTTTCCTTCCCTTTGCCTCTCTATTAATGTGTTTGGACACAGAGCTCTGAGAACAGCCAGCCTCTTCAGCAATAACCTTTTGTGTCTTTCCCTCCTTGTGCAATGTGTCGATGGTCGCCTTTTGGACAGCTGTCAAATCTGAAGTCTTCCCCATGTTTGTGTAGGCTTCAGAACTGGACTGAGAGACCATTTAAAGCCCTTTGCAGGTGTTTTGAGTTAATCAGCTGATTACTTTGTGGCACCAGGTGTCTTCAAAATTTAACCCTTACACAATATTCTAATTTTGTGACACACGGAATTTTGGATTTTCATTTGTTGCCACTTCAAATCATCAAAATTAAATGAAATAAACATTTGAATGCATCAGTCTGTGTGCAATGAATAAATATAATGTACAAGTTACACCTTTTGAATGCAATTACTGAAATAAATCAAGTTTTTCAAAATATTCTAATTTACTGGCTTTTACCTGTATATACACTTGTTCATTCTTATATAGCACATTTAAAACAACCAAAGTCGACCAAAGTAATGTACAAATTGAAGTGCACAGCACAACAACTAAAGTCAAAGCTAAAACATACATGAAATAAAAGGAGTCATAAAATAACACAAATAAAAATAAAATAGCAATATAAGCAAGAAAATACAATATAATATGTTATTATAATGCTAAAAACCTGTAAGCGCAACCAAAGGCCGTTGAGAACAAATGTCTTGAGATGTGTTTTAAAACTATCAATGGAGGGGGAACATCTGAGACAAAGTGGGAGATTATTCCAAAGCTTTGGAGCTTCCACAGAAAAGCCACAATCTCCCTTACCCACTAACCTTAACCTTAGCCTTAACTCTTCGAGGAAGAGTTAAAAACAATTGATTAGAGGATCTAAGAGGCCTAGAATTGAAGTAGGGGCTTAGGAGTTCTGAAATATACTGGGGAGCCTGACCATGAATGGCTTTAAAACCAAATAAAAGAATCTTAAAATGTATTTAATAGGTAACCAATGCAGGGAAGCTAGAACATTATGACATGTCAAAATTACTTCTGTGAGAAAGGTCTATGGAGGTAAATGGAATTTTGTTTGCGGGTGCTCAAAACGTGACAATGTATATTTCCTGATACTGTCCATAGAACACCGTCAACAATTTACATACAGGATATTTCTTTGATTGAAAGTTGACCTACATTGTAGAGTAAACTGACAGCTCAATAGGCTGCACAAAGAATATGATTATTATTAAGTAAGTTGAAGTAATCAAATCTATAGAAGTAAAAAAATTATAAACATGCAGCTATACCAAACGCTGGACAACTACATCCCATATGTACAGGGTTGTCAAGACTCAGCCTACATGGGGCGCACGCTCTTACTGGGTGATCTAGAGGTCACCCTGTGACAAAGCAATTGAGTTTGTCAGTTGATGTTTCCACCAAACTTATATTTCAATATTTAGTTGAATCCAATTTTAAACAGGTTAAACTAGGCACTAGAACAAGCAGATGCAGAAATATGACTAATAATAATAATAATAATAACCTTAACCATCTTCATTAAAAAATGTAATGAAAATAAATGTAATATTGGCGATGAAGAAGCTGCAAAAAATAAAGATAAATACATACATGCCCATTTCCACTTAAAGGGGGAAATGACATCACTGATACAATCACTGTTAGGCCACAGGACCAACCAGTAAACTGAGCTCCAGAAACTCTTATTTACACTTTTGTAAATCATCTAGACCCAATGAATCAAGTACACTTGTTGGTTGCAGCAAAAGCTTTAATTTTTGGCCCATCCTCGACCCTTCAATTCTGGTGTGAACTAATTTTGACTCATTGCAGGAATATGTGGCCATTCTGATGCTAATGGCAGCTTTAACCACCTACTTAACCACATAGCCCTCACTCTATACAGCTCCACTCAACCTGATCCCAGTGTGTGTGTGTGTGTGTGTGTGTGTGTGTGTGTGTGTGTGTGTGTGTGTGTGTGTGTGTGTGTGCGTGCGTGCGTGAGTGAGTGCAAATGTGTGAGATAGATGGAGAGAGAGAGAGAGAGAGAGAGAGAGAGAGAAAAAGAGCGAAAAGAGCAGAGATAAAAAAGGGGAAAGTGACAAGATGTTGATATGGGAGGAAGCACTTGTTAAGTTTTATTGGGTCACTATTCAGTATAATGCTACAGTACAGTAATGCAGTGTTTCACACAAATAAGCATGTTGATTAAGGCAAGCCTCTTTTGTTCACTGTTCTGCATCTTAAAGCTTTGTTTTTGTTATCACACAAGATTGTGGGGATTGTGCTCCTTACCTGTCTGGGTGGCTTTCGCTGTCAGACTTGTGTTGGTGGAGACAAGGGTCACCAGTTGGCAATATGACCCTTTAATACCACACGGATGCTTGCTGCTTGGCCTGGCATGGCACAATACAGTGCTGGAGCAAGGACAGGTGGTCATTAAAACTGCTGTAATCCCCTCCATGAATAGCTCATGGGCAAGAGAGAGAAAGCAAAGGAGTAAGAGATAGGGAGAGAAAGACAAAGAGAAAGAGACAGACAGGGGAACAGGGAGAGGTGAGGGTGGGGAGCGTTTGATGCTTGGACCGCGGGGCTCTTTAGCACAGTCTGCGGGCCGTGCTTCAGAGCGGATGTGTTAACAGTTTCAGGCTCAATGGAGGGAGAAATCCCCACAAAGGGAGGTGTACAAATATTGTGGGAAATCCGTCCGCTCTTTAATATTTCATGAAGGCCCACAATCTATTCATGGGACTCCATTCCTTTGGAGGGGCCCACATTCAGACTCACTCCGCAGGCTCAATGGGCAGCCCTTAATTGAGTGCCCGCTCATTCTTCATCTCCCTGGCAGATTGTTCCCCATGAAAGCCCGTGCCTCTTCATCCTCCTCTTCTTCTCCATGAGAGTGGCCAAAGAAAAGGGGGCATGCCTTGCTGGTGGTGCATGTGGGAGGGTGAAATAAGTGAGGCAGGGGGGTAGTTGTGGATCAAATATGATAATAGGGCAAGAGGGGATGGTAGTGCGCAGAGAGGTGGGGATAGGGGGCTAATCCTTGGGGTGTGTGATGGAGAGAGGGCGATAAGAGGGGGTTGCATTCCCCTAGATGGCAGGAGTGTGTGTGGTAGCTTGTCTGTGGGTGTGTGTCTATTGGGAAATGTTGTGTGTTTGTGTGTATGTGTTGGGTAGGGCCTGGTAAATGTTGCTTCACACAGAACACAGTTGGTGTCCACTGTAATTTTTGCTCCTATTAGATAAAAGGAGTGGGAAAGCCAGTAAGCAGGAGAGAAAGGAACCATGACATGCAGGGTTGCCTACAATCTAATAAACCTAATGAACAACATTTCTTAATGGGGTCTACCAGTCATGAACAAAGATTAATAGCGGACACAGACATTTTGATCTTGCATGTTCTGTTATTAGATTATTGTTTATTATATAAAGCAGTCCACTAATCTTACACATGGTTATAAGTTTACTCGTTAGGAGGAGCACTCCCCAGCTTGTGAAACAGTTTGCTCTGAAGGGGTTACCCTAAAAGACACAGGGTAGGTCTTATGCAAGATGCTATTGAGTTACATAATGGGAAATGTAGGATTCGATGTTTATGGAGCTTCACCTACTAGGGCCTAAAAGGATATCTTGGCCTCTGCTGCTTCAATTTTGACCATTGATTTAAAAGTCTGACTCTGCACATTGATTTATTGCTCACATCTTCTTTTGAGAATCAGATCTCTGGCTGATCAAAAAGCTTGTCTGTGGACTGTTTGGATGAAGATCTTATAGATTAATGTTAACACTCCATCATAAATGTACACCTCATGCCTGCACTGAGTGCTTCATCCGGCCTAAGGCTGCCTTGGTGTCCTGGCTCAAGATGGATGGCCAGCTGGGAGTGTGACCTGGGGGCTTGGGCATAATCAAGGTTTCTGTGGGCCTCCAGCTGCAGGCTCCTGATCCCTGATTAAAGGTCATCCTGCTCCTTCTAAGGGCCTGTAAGACCCTGGTTCGCTCCAAGTGACTCTCGTTCACCCTTCCGAAGTGTGTCCAACAGGCTTATGCTAGCTCATGAGGGACGGAGAGGACATGCAGAGCGGCGTCCCAGAGAGAGGAAAATCCTCTACACACACACACACACACACACACACACACACACACACACACACACACACACACACACACACACACACACAGAAAACACAAGCAAAGATATATACACACAAACACTGGATGCGTAATTTATCCGTGTGGTACCACGCCTGGTATCCAGCCCAAGTACCCCCCTGGTGGAGTGTGGCAGAGCCATGCTAAATGGATTCAGCAGAGGAAGAGATTTAAAGCTTTCGTAGTGCTCAGTGCGTTCCGGGCGGCTGCATCTCAGGGCTTTGATGGATTGTTCTCAGTTTCATTTCTGGATTTTTTGAGAGGTTTTATAGTGGTAACCTGGCTGTGACTCAGTGCTGCCAAGGTTAACTGGGGATTTGTATAAACGCAGGATTCAATTTTGTTTTAGAAGTGAATGTCCTGTTAGGGTTCAACTACACCTGTAGTTGTGGAGTTTGCTGGAGTATTGACCCCTTGAGGCTGCCGGAGGAGTAAGTAGAAGGAAACATTGTGCCAGAAACCCTACTGTACTTACTGGCAAAAGGAATGCAAATACAGTTTATTACGATTAAGAAGTTTAGCTGTAATTTGAGTCTATTGCAAGCCCCCCTTTAAAATACAGGGAGAAACATTATTTTTAGTTGAACGATATATAAGTAACTGAGTCTAGAATTTTGCTGCAATGCAAGAGCCTGGAAACACAAGGGGCTTTGGCTGAATCTTGTAAAATGATTGTACTTTCCTTGTTAACCCAACAATTGCAGATAATTAAATTCAATTACATAATCCCTGTTGGCCATGGACTCAGGAGGAAGTGGTTCAGGAACAGTCTAATCCAGCCATCTCCGGGTATGGGACACTCTCAACATGCCGCTCCACTGGGCCTTTGTATCAGCAGGTATTAACTCCACAAGTGCCGCCTGAGACTGCGATGGTACATGATTAGGAGAACTGCTGACCGCCTTGGCTGAAAGCTCTGGTAAGGGGGAGTTGGCGTTGGCTTAAATTAATCAACGCATAACTTTGCACGACTTCTATTTTCCATGACTGCATCTCAGAAAATATTAGAACTGATCAAACCAATACTATTTACTTCTTCTTTCACTACATATCCTTTTTTTATTTGATTAATTTTGCCTCTGAACAACACTATGAATATTTACCTTTTCTTAATTGCTCCAAGTATTAAAAACCTTGACTTGCTACAACCCTGGTCTATAAATTAATTCTGCTAAGTGGCAGCAGCACACAGAATTATTTATACTTTTACTATTGGTCAGGGTGTCACTTAGATAAACACGGCGGAGGTTCATCTCATCTGAGTCACAAAAAGCCAGAGTGTGCCGCTACCAATGGCTCTGCTGAACTTTGACCCTGATGGGTCACAGAGAGCATTTGTCCCTCGGTAATTGGACAGAAGGGCCCTTTCGCTCTTCATTTAACCTTTATGGCCCAAATCTTTCTTCACCGACTACCATAAAGCCCCTGGTCCTGACCCAGTGTTTTCAGGCCTATCTTTCCACCCCCATCGCAGGCCTTTGAAATCTGGAGAAAAGCTGGAGTGTGCTTGCCCTGTCAGAGACAATGGCAGAGTTAGTGACCCCTGACCCAGCAGGCTGAGGCCTTTCTTCCTGGATCAGGCGCTGCCTTTCGCTATGGTAGGTTATTGCTCCCCAGCTTGGCAACAGAAAGAGGGTAAACACTTGTTAAGATTCTTCTTCTCTCGGCTCAGCCTGTACTTCTTTTCTCTCTCTGTCTCCCGGCTTATATTTTTTTCTCTTTTGGGGGGGTTTGTGGGTCTGTTGAAGGATGGACAAGAGTTAAGGCAGGTCCCTTGAAATTCAGGCAGCAGCTTCATAATCTATCATCCTGACAGGTCTTTGTCACTGGTCCAAAGGGGACCGGAGTCACAGTGGCTCTAAGCATTAAGGAAATACACTAGTTAAAGTAATGTAAATGGTTTAGACACGCATCTGCTTATGTTGTTTAGAAGCTTTTTGGACAAAAGCTTTTGTAATAGTATGTGTATAGTAGACAGTAAAAGTATGTGAAAAATGTGCAAAGGTAGAAGTTATGAAAAGAATATTAGTAGCCTATAGTTAGTTAGGAACTTTATTGTTTAAATATAACAGTATTATGTAAAGTTATGTAATTTCACGTGACATTTAAAAGTGAATAGCAGCCATTTTTATCAGCACAATAAATACAGTGCCGTATACAGGTATAATACAGGTTTTATTGGATGTGTTTTAAGTAACACAAGCTTGTTGACTGCGTGAGATTAATTCTGGTCCCAGTTGTTCAGTCCTGTTGGGAATCTAAATCCAACAAAATTGGGATTTCACTCCATACAGAAGTACTTCCTTTCCTTAATCTCTTGAGTGCTGCCCTGAATCTTTGTGTAACACTGCTGTGTTACCAGGGAGATCCTGTTGCCCCCTAACGCTGCTGCAGTGGTCACCGTGGAGAGACGGTGGACCCCGTGTGTCCAGATGCTGAGCATGCGGCCACAGCAAGAGGAGCATCCTGTGAGGCAACTGCAACCATATGTGCTGAAAAGGAGAACTCCTCTGGAGCTACTGGCCTTGTCCTCAGGGACAGAAGCCTATTGTCCCTGCCCTGCCCTCCATGCCACTTAATGGTGCAGAAAAGCGCTGTACAGTATTGTCAGCTGCTCTCTGCTCCCTTTGCCCCGTCGGGCCTTCAATAGCAGGGCCCTCTCCCTCTCACTCAGTGGGTGTTTTAGTGCCCTCTTCTTTCATCCCTTTCTTCAGCTGCCTCCTCCCTTCGCTACTCTAGCTGGGTTGCTCAATGTTCGCTTGAGTGATGGTCTAATTGTCAAGGAACAATTAAGCCATCTGATTTCTCCCCTCTCCTCTTGTCATGTGCACTTTGTTTAAGAATGGGGCCGCTTGAGTACAGGAAAGGGCTTGAGGTCAGTTCAATATCTGTCTGTGCTTGTACACCCCCACCCTGTGGACCTCAATTAGACAGAACTTCCCAGATAGAGGTCCACTGAAAATATGAGACATAACACATTTATTTCTTCTTGATATCAACAATTTCATGAATACCCTGATGATGAGCTTACAACTTGTATTCATGTCTGTTCTGACCTATCAACAAGCTCGTGGAGAGTCGGACCTCCCAAAACAAGAGGAAAAGTGATTTATTGGCCCTTGTCTAATAATAAATCCACTTAAGGCCTCCCCCTTGTAGACCCAATAAATCTGTCTCTGCTTCTGTAGACAACAAGAAATATGTTCCCTTTTAATAGACAGGTGAACCAAACAGCTGGGAGACAGCTTTGTCCAAGATGGGATGTCTGCACACTTTTAGCCACGCCACTCCTATTGTTAGTGTAATGTCACATCTGTGACCCTGTCTGCTCCCTTCTCCCATTTTGTCTTTCATCCTCTTCTCTGCTCATACCTTACGCCCCATTTCATACTGTCTGGGTTCCTCCCTATGCCTGCAAAAAACACATGACCAGACCCTCATGTCAAATTGTTGTAATTTGTAATTCTTGCACCAACATGCAGCTATGTCCGACAATGAAAAACAGTGAATGTAAACAGAATTTTTACTAACCAAATTTGGCTTGCGACTGCATGTGTACGGTCTGGATGACTCACGCTTTGACACTTAAAGCTGTAGATTATGCAATCACAGTGTTAGGTAGATTTCCTCATTGGATTTGTCGTCATGGGATGTATCAAGGCACTAGTGCTGAAATGAAGTAGCCACAGGAAACACTTTCTGTCAAACTTTATGTGATTTTAGTTGGTCTGCCGTTTTGTTTCTTCTTTCTTCTCTTTAGAGCAACATTGACAAAAGGAAAGGAAAAACATAAATAACTGAGAAGGGAGATAATGTGAATACAGAATGCTTCTATACAGGACATGATGGTGTTACTGAATTGTTTGTTGGGTATATGAAAATATTGTGAATCATGTGCTACGGCCTTTGTGGAACCCATATCTCCACTTAATTGAACACCTCTGGGAGATTTTGGAATTAGACAGCACTCTCTACAACCATAAAAAACACCAAATGAGGGAATATCTTTGGCAAGAATGGTGTTAATGCCTTCAATAAAGAGCTCTAGAGACTTAAAGAATCTATGCCAAAGGGCACTGTAGTTGTTCTGATAGCTCAGGTCCCTTGCTAAAACACACAAGTACAAAAAAACTGGAGGATTAGGAGTGTGAAGTTTGGAGTTCTTGTTGTTCTTTTGAGTGCAATATTGGATATCAATTTTACATTTTATGTTCTGCTATCACATATTTCAGCTCAGCACTTTTTATTTGGACTTTTGTTGAAGATTAGGGACTATTTGTTTAACAGTAAGTCTCTGATGCTGCACAGTAAACATATTTGTTTAAACACAACTGTTGTCCACTGATCTACTATATGCTTAACTTACAGTTAATCAAAAAACTCAAAATATATGCTTCTGATGATATTCAACATCCTCAAGGGTGGGTAAGGTAAAACCAGTTTTAGGTTTTGTCTTAAAGTGTTCTGGGTGGGAAGAACATTCTTTTAGAGAATAAAAAGAGTGAGTAGTGGGATTGCGATTTTTGTATTTAAGACGCAAAACTGAGCTTTGCATTAATTTCTTCAACCCGCAGGCAACAGCAAATTCCAAACTTTCCTAAGTTATTGGTTAAAGGAGAATGCCGGTCCATTTCAACACGTACCTCTGTTATATGTAAATTTGGAGTGCTGTCAGTAGAGAGAAAAATGAAAACAATCGGTGCTGCCTACACTGTGTTATCTTCCTGCTAGATTTAGCACCCAACAGGCTTTAACAGGGCAAGTTTTAAATGTGTTTTCAGCCTCGAAACATGCTTGAAATGTCATTACATGTGCCTAGCCATGTGCAGTGATTCCTTCCGAGTGAACACAGCGAATTTGAATGCAGTAGGTGTAAAAAGAAAGGTGTGTTTCGACTAGAGTGGACTTCACCGGAAAACAGGAAACAAACAGAGGTAAGTGCACTGGCTGAATTAACAGAACTTTTATGCCATTCTGTCACATCTACTGCAGTCAAATTCACTGCATTCACTTGAAAGGAATAACTGCACATGGCTAGGCACTTGTAATAACATTTCAAGCATGTTTAGATGTTAAAAACAAGTTTAAAACTTGCCATGTTTAAGCCTGTTGGGTGCAAAATTTAGCAGGAGGAAACCACAGTGTAGGCTACTGACAGCACTCCAAATACACAAACAACAGAGCTGTGTATGGAAATCAACCGGAATTCTCCTTTAATGACACTGTGCTTTCACCGCAAACCCACATTTCTAATCCACTAGTCCATCAGCTGGTGTAGTTTGTCACAATATCACTGAGTTTGTATCTGTTCAATCTTCAAAGTGAAAAGTTATTATGGGAGTAAATTTCACTAATTGCAGAATACCTGTAAAATCATTACAAAATACAACAACAAAATATAATCGAATTCAACATAGACAAATAATTAGACAGATAATTATAGTATTGTACACACTATACAGTGTTATAGAAAGTTATGTTTATTGTCAAGGCATTTGAAATGATCCTTTTTGTGTATATGGGGGCTCAGCGCCTTTCTCAGGGGCACTTGACAATGATAAGTGGTAAAGTATATTTAATATTCCTTTTGATAATCCAGTTATGTTTAAGATGAAGCTATCCTAACATAGCCACTTTTCTGAGTTTCAGACCAAGGCCTCTACACAGTTAAAGTAACTCAAACTGAAAAACATGTGCAGCTAGATAGCTTTTGATAGCACCCTTTTTAATTCAGAGTATTTTTCACATCCCAGCAAGTGGTTAATGATCAGCCTGTGAGGGCTCGCTGTGTGACAGCAGTGCAGGGCACTGTGGTGCTAATGAGAGAAGAGGACGGCCAGGCCTCCCTTACCACACATACTGCCCTTTGTCTCTCCCTCTGCCCCCAATCATTAGCTTAATGTGGCCCTCTCCCTCAACTAAAAAGGTCACTGCCAGTTTGGCAATGGGTTCACAGATGCAAATCCCTGCCCAGTGCTAATGGAGGTAAATGAAAATTAATTGATTCTCATTCAAAGGCCTTTTCAGTTGCCTGTTCTCCCTCCGTGTTTTCTTAATATGCAGACCTTGCCTCTTCAACAATACACACTTGCCCCTCCACCTCAACAATTCAAACATATTGCAATGTGCTTGCCATTGCTATGCAGAGTGGACGACACAAAAGCGAGCAAGGAAACACATCATCCTGACACCTAGGTATATATGAGATGCATACCTTTGCTCTTTGACCTAGTTCATAGCCTGAGGTGTGGCCTTCTTCCACAGTTAAAATGCAGAATTTTTTTTTTGCTTACCTGCAAAAGGATAGTGATGAACTCACATGTATTAAAATAAATTATGTACTGCAATCCTACCTGTTTCAGAGCTATGTCATCATACTGACGTTAATGTTGCTTTTTTGACATGTCATTCTCTCCAAAAGACAATGTGGCTGTTACTACCTTACGTCCATCAGGCAACCAAGACTTATATATATAGAATTATATTCTCTCAAACAGGTTGAACAGGGCTTCACATGCGAGCCTGTCATGGTCACAGGCTATGAAAAACCTGCCATCATGTATCCTTAAACCTTCCTTATCCTTAGTTTACTCATCATGAAGACATTTCAGCTTTCCAAAGTTTGAAAAAAATATCAATACCATCAGGGTTATCTTAGCTTGGGCTTGAAAATGTATTTTTTGTTTTGTGCTAAATAAAATAAAATTGAAATCAAATCAGTTGTATTATGTGAAAAGTAGGATCCAGCATTTTTGGACACTGGTCCATATTGAGAGACTAAAGGTGAGGATAAATTCCTCTGCTGCTCTGATTTTGACCGTTCTGTCTTCCTGACTTCCTCCTTGTTATGTAACATCTTGAGATTTGATAGCAGGCAGGTCATCAGCTCCATCAACACCTCTTGATACAGCTACGATAATGAGGTATGACAGATGGAGATGTCACATGTGGAAGATAAGGAAGCTCGGCTCACTGGGTCCCTTCTGCTCTGCCGCTGCCTATCCAGCCTATTTGTTTACTAATCAATCGATCACCCTCTGTTTTCCTTTTGTGATTAACCAAGTCTCCTGTTCCTTCTCCCCCTCTCTTGCAGACCGAAGAGCAAAAAATAGAGGACTAGTGAAACATTAACCAGATGGAGGAGAAGTGACAATGATGAAATGAGCCTGGAGGGATGATGTCGTTGTTATCTAGCAATGGGACGATTGTTCCTAAGCCTGTAAAGTGCAGTGGAGTGAGCTGAGGGGTCACAGTGGACTTTCAGTCAGGCTTTATCTTCTGGATGAGACAGGGGCTCATTATGCTGATATACAAGCCCATATTAGACAAATGTACTCCTTTCACACTAAAGAGACAAAAGTAAATGCATTGGATTTTATGCCTTTTCTGAACAAACAGGATGTCACTGGCAGCAGTGACACGGTTTCATTCTTTAGGAGCATCTGAGTTGACAAGAAAGGATGTATAGCTGTTATAACTGTGTGAACGTCTCATTTCTGTGTATCTGTTTGAATTTATGGAAAGCTGTGAAAATTGCACACATGGTGTTTATCTCACCAAGTGAAAAACATCACGACCTCCCAAGAAGTGCTATTCATATAAAATTGAATCACATTCTCTGGCTTTAGCCAATGACATAGCTTTACATCATTCCACAGACTATACCGTGAGACCACAGCGCCCATCAATTTAACAAGCACAAATGTACAAAAATAGTCCCCCCCCCACCAAGACACACACACACGTACACACACGCACACACACACACACACACACACACACACACACACACACACACACACACACACACACACACACACACACACCCTGCTCCAAAGTTCACACATACAAAATCACACAAAAACCAACACGTTTCAGAATCGCAAACCAATCAAACCCAATAAAACTAACAAAGCTGGCCAAGTTTTTTGAGTAGGGTATGAAAGAAAATGAGAGATGGCCCTACAATGAGAGCTTGTGAAAGGAGGGCCATTTGCTAAGCTATCATTCATGAGGTATGGGTCCCATGCCTGTACAAGCTTGCTCCCAGCTCTACACACTTGTTGCCATTGTGACACACTGGCCGAGAGAAGCCTCTGTAGTCCCGGGGATCAATTCAAACCCTGACAACACCACACTAAACCAGGGTGCCATTTGTTCAGAGGAACCCCCCAAAACCCCTCTCCCCATCTGTCAGGGGGCCTCCGATGCACTTTGTGTCCATGTGTATGTGTGAATGTGAGTGGGTGGGAAAGGGAGTGAGAGAGGAGGTTAATCAAGATTGGGATGCAGACGGGAGTGGGAGGAGGGCCTGCACAGAGCAGGAGTGTGTGTATGTGAGAGGGAGAGTGAATGAGTGGTAGGGGAGCACGGTCATTATGCTGATTTTCCTTTTTTCTTTCAAGACATTAGAAGAATACTTTCTTTTACATCCCCTTTTCCTTCAGACAGGCAGTCCTCTGCCACCTATGCTGCCCACTTTTATGCTACGGCAAGGGTGGTCAAAGGACAGAAATCTGGGAATCAGGTCAATTATGGATGGTGGCTTGCTGATAAGAGAGAAAGAAAGATGGAGCAAGACTGCTGTTTTTTTATCATTTGGTTGAACACTGCTGGGTCACAGCAGCAAGCCTGGCCTGACCTGGCCGCCTGTTTTGTCAGATCTGTTGTGACGCTCCTAACTAGATCTGTTCTCACACAGACCTCCCCATGAATGCCACATAAACTTGATTTTTTTTCTTGCATGGTAGTACTCCCTCCAGTAGATTCACACGCATCCTTGCACACCTGCCAATTCTCAAACCACAGCTTTGTTTTCTATTTGTTTCCATGCCATTGATAATGCAGAAAAGACGCGACAAAGCAGGACAACTATTTGTTCTGTACTTAATTAAATAACATAAGAGCCCCTTTCAAATGCTTCCGTGCGGCAAGCCACCTCAAAGCACAACTCCTGTTTAGTTCACACATCCGTGGCCCTAAAAACCAACTGGGCACAGTTCCTCGCTGACCGCAGTGTTCGATTGGGGTTCATGTTGGTTCTTGCTCACAATGGGACAAGTGCTGACCTCTAGCCTTGGTACTGACCCCCTCTCTTCCAGGGGTTAGGTGCTGAGACAGATGTGGGTAAACTTCCCCATGTGAACAAGAGAGTGGGGCCCACTTGTTAAAAGACTCGTCTTGGAGAAAGTAAACCAGAGTGGAAGGTGGGTCTAATTGGGAAAGGTCTAGATATGAGGGTTCAAATAGCAGTGGACCAGCTACAGAGTACAATGGATAAAAGTGAGGAAATAGAAGTTTAATGAAAAGGTTTGGTATGTCTGCGCTCCTAATTGGAAGGATGAATGTGTAATGAGCATAAAAAGAGGCTTTCACTAATAGGTGCAACTAATCACACACCTTTCTATTCTAACAAAAAAGGAGCATTCAGAACTGAAATTCTCAACTGGAAAATAACATTTAAAATCAGAAAAGATTTCTAATTCTAAAGGAGAATCATATAGAATTATACATTGCATATTTTTCACAGAAACTAAAGAATAAAAGTAAACCCAAAATTACCCTAGCTTTTTATACTTGATTGCCTATTTCGTAATTTTAAATTGTAATGACTCGGTTTTTCCCTGCTATTATGATGTGACACCAGTAGGTGGCACTCCAGGTCTGAAGGCTTTGAGGTGAAAGGAGTGAGACTGTCTCAACACTGAGCTACAGGCTGAACAAGTCCACAAAAACATCACCCTGAGAACAAATAATGAATCCTATAAAATTCTGTTTAACGTAGTCTCCGGCTTGTGTTGTATATATATATATATATATATATATATATATATATATATATATATATATATATATATATATATATATATATATATATATATATATATATTTATGGTGTGTAAATTCTGTCAGTCAGTCTTTTGCATAGTTGATTAGTGATTCTCAGTATTTTAATAATTGACTACAATTAATTTGCATTTAACAGCAGAATGAGTAATTTGAAAGTATGTTAATCTGTCCAAAGACAAAGGCAAATATCTTGAATAAACATACAGTAAAACACCAAAAGAACTGTGTGGGGGTCAACATCTATGTTTCTATTTTATTTTACACAGCTAGATTTAATTTATTTATCTACTTCAGGTTTTGTATAAGAACAATTCAGTATGGGTGAATAAAATATGATGGGTTAGATCAATAACATAAAGGTCATATTATTACATATAATAGACTATTAATGACATTGCTAATTTTTTACTACAGTTAACCTTTTAGTTTGATATACACTTTAACACTAACAATTAAATGCAATTATTTAACTTTTAACATGATTGTCTGTTTGGGTAAGTTACTTGGGTACCTTTCCCACTATTGTTCCCTGTTCCCCCCTAAAATGGGAAGGATTAGATTTCACATTTGTGCTCACTTTGATCTCACATATTCAAATAGTCAATATTTTGTAAACTATAATTAACAGATATCAGGGGAAAACAGTGATAAGTCCTCTTATTACATATATTTCTTTTCCACTTACTAGATTTTAGTGAGTCTGAATTTGTAAAATTGGTTGTCTGGGTTAGCACTAGAAATTTTAACATACCAGTGAAATACCAAGCAAGGATTCTGCTGGCTGCTGTCTAATGAGTTCTGGTGAAACTAATAATTAAAAGAAGCATAAGACTGGGATACCAGTAGAGAGACAATGGCTGAGAAAGGTAATAACAGGCTATTTAAATCACTCCAAATGGGACAGCCTGGTTGGATTCAGGGGAGACCTTTTCTTCGGCCTTTCAGACACGGCCCAAGAATGTGAGGGGTGTCTGCCCAGAGCAGCATCTCTCCCAGTGTGTCCGTGCAAGTACGAGAGCCATAAGTGTCCTGAGTGTGAACCTTTCAATTTTTCCGTGGCCGAAGAGTCATAAATGTCTTGTTCCTATTGTGTGGGAACTCATCTTGGACATTGTCCCCGTGGCTCTGCCCACCAGTAGCCAATAAGTGGAACATGGTCTCCTATCGAGCAGTAGTCTAGCATTCCTGGCATTTCCAGTCGGCTGTCTAGCATAAGGTCGGAAGAGACACCGTCATGCAGAGAAACCTTGTTTTGGTCCTTTTTCCTGGTGAGGAGGTTTTGGTTGTCTCCAGACTGGAATGTCATTGTCCTCAGCATGTTTTTTAGTTTAGATCCAAAACATACTAATTTTGACCTGGTGCAGAGACAGAACCAACAACACAACCATCTAGTATTACACTATGACAATTATAAATATGACCACAAAGACAAGTCTGACATAACCTCCTGTTTACATTTGTGACACTTTTAATAGTCACACTGTATTGTAATCTGTCAATTTTCAACATCCTCTTAAAAGGGACATTTTCAACCTTAAGTGTACCCAATGCTCCTGATAGGAAATTACTTTACAACTCGCAAAACATAATATTTAAAACTAAATATAATTTAAAAACAATTTATGAAAGGGACATTTTGACAAGATGAAAAGATTGACAATGCTCTTATGTTTCTACTGTAAATATGAAGCTACAGCCAGTAGATAGTAAGTTTAGCATAAAGACCAGGAGCAAGGGAAATGAGCTTTCCAGGCTTGGTCCAAAGTTAAAAAAATAAAACTCACAAGTTGAGAAGTTATATCTTATTTGTTAAGTGGGCCTGGTAGGTGTATTTTTTACCTTTGGACAGAGCAAGGCTAGCTGTTTTCCCCTGCTTTATGCTATGTTGTGCTAAGCTAATCATCTCATGGCACTAACTTTATATTTAGCCTTAGCATACAGACAAGAACTTCTTATCTGACTCTTGGCAGGAAATATTGAAAACAAGTTAAATCCTTTTCTAAGTCAGTAGCCACAACCTGAAGCCTCACAAAGAGGTTGCAAGATAGTAAATCTGATGTGTTGTGAGATTATTGACATGTATCCTACGTGGAACTCTGCTAATCTTTTTCTCACTTATTGAATAATTCACTTTATGTATAAAAACTGAATAACTTTAGCCCTTAAAGCCTCTAAAAATGACTCAAATTACAAAGGGAAAGTCCCTCTTTGGTTGAACTGTGCAGTGCTTGAGTCATAGGCAAAGTCAAAGGATACATTATTATTATACACTGTAGACATATTAAACCTGTGATAAACGCTCAGAGCTTGCTTTTTCTTTAGGGCACATATGTCAAAAAGGTTGGAAATCAGTGCTCTGCCTCAAAAAATATGAGTCATTTACCAATGAAGCAGCTTCAGAAAGACCTTGATGACCACAAGAAGTCTCTTGATCGATTTCTACCTAAGAAGAGTTCTGTTTTCAGGGTGGATTTCCTAGCCTTCACAGTCTAATATCTTCCATCGCTGGGGTTCCTTCCTGCCTCTGCTACTTCAGCCCCAAATTAAATGAGTAGAGAGGAGAGAGGGTGCAGCACCCCTGGCTGTGTCGGGCTCTGTCATGAATTACAGTGAATAAATGAACTGAGTCCCTGGAGGGCATGAGACGGGCCTGACGCTCCGTCCTGTAGCCCAGTGAAGGCATCTGCCTAATCAACACTCCAGTGGGAGTCCTTGCTTTATTATAAACTCAACAGCAATTCCCAAGAAAGGTAACCAGGGGCTTTTTTTTGTCCTTGGGTCAGTACGAGTTGGGGATAGATAACTTTAACAATGGTGTCATTTTTCCTCACAATTTTAAATGAAAAGTACTCACAGAGACAAGCTGTTACTTTTGCCCTTTACAGCACTGTTTGAAAAGTTACAAAAAAACATGTTACATAAATGTTTGAATTATAGTTTTTATCTGCTTACATCATCTGAATGATATTATATTTTCTCTATTTTTTTTCTGGATCATGGCACAAGTTCTCTTAATTAGGCAGGGAGAGAGATACAAACATTTTATTTAAATATTGGTGAGTGAGTTGCTACTCTTTTTATTTTAGAAGGGGAGCTGAAAAGGCTAACTTAAGTTCTCATATGTGTAAAGTAATTAAAGTAACTGCTTTGCTGGCTTATTAAAAAAAACAAAAACCTAAATAACTAACTAACTGCAATTTGAATCTTATTTTTATAGTCGTGTCCATCCGTCCTATTGTTCAAAACAAACCTCTACAACAAAAGTCTACAGCCACGTTAGCGTCTCTGTTGTCTTGCATTGCCCGACAGGGACAATAAGTGATGTTTACCAGATATAATATTTACCCAACCATGTTCTCCATCTTTGTTTAGTATGGTATAATTAGCATTCAACACAGTTAAGGCTGATAAGATTGTTATTAGTTGTGCTGGTCACTAAAGTTAAGGGATCACCAAACCTTCTGTTCCAATTTCTTTTGCCAATCCATGATACAGTTTCCCTGTGCAACAAGAGATTATTACCATAATTTTGGGTGCACTCACCGTTGTTTTATCTCCATCTATGGCCACTCTGTTTACAACCAAAGATTGTCCTTGGAAATGAGGCACAGATTCAGATTACCACATTTAGGGAGTCTCTGCCTACAATCAACCAATCTTCCTCTTTACTCGTAGATGTTGGGAAAGTTGATGAGGAGCATTAACTCTTACTTGCAGTCATAAAATAAAGTGTTAAAGTGGAAACAGCATGCACTGTATGGAAGTGAACCCTGAGGCCCAGTGTTTTACCGCTCTGGATTTAAAGTCTCGTTACTGGGAGATTATTATACTTAATCTAGTAAAGAAGAGCGTGAAGTTCCAATCTCCCTGAAGGCTTCTGAGAGTCCTTTGAAACAGTAGGGGAATTCATCCGAAGCTGGCCATATGTTGCCTCCCTTGTGCCTCCTCTCTGAGGGGGGAGAGGTGTGTCTAATTCTCAAGTGAAGCCCATTCAAACATCACCTGAGACTCTTAGCTGGCAGGTAGCGCCTCAGCTAGCGGTCAGAGCAGTTCAATGTGTTCTTAATGTGTTGAGATGTTGATGATGGAGCACCGGGTCACCTGCGGTGCGGAGGAGGGTGAGCTTTGCCTCAGGGCAGGTGGTGGCTGGATAGCAGTGGAGCGATGAGGTGCAGAGGGTGACCATCATGGGAGCCCTTTGAACTGCAGGCTGCAGGTGGAATGTGCTTAGTCAGCAGGACATTTTTTCATCCTGCTTAAGGGGTGAGCCTGGAGAGTAAGGCTAATGCTAATTGTCCTTGATGTGGTGGCCTGTGACAGAGATTTACCAGTCACCCATTGTTCATATTCACCAGTAGCAACCCAGACTCTTTCTTTTTTATTTGGTAAACCAAATGCTCGCTATTATAACCCGGCACTGTTTTTTAGAAGGTTTGCATTCATCGAAAAACTGAAAGCAGAGAAGATTCACTATGCATATACAGTATGTATTATATCAAAGGATGTAAAACATTAAATGTAATGTATAAGTCCTATTGATGACCCTCAGGGGTTTCTTTCACCTGACACAGTGCAGGCCCAGGTGGACCAAGGATCTAGGAGGAGGAGCCAGCT
>JABXJD010001136.1:0-110828 GCA_013375575.1 Percina caprodes | reverse complement strand
GTTTGTTTTGATTCTCGTCAGAAGAAAATTTGTTTCAAAAGAAGCTGAAGGAAGCAACAAAAATCACTGCTGAAAAAAACAGGAGTTTGGGAATTCGACGGCGCTCAGACGCTCGAAATGACTATTGTTTGTCCGACACAAAAGGGTAAGTTAAGTTTCCTGGTAATGTTAGCTAACATTTGCATGTGTTCAGGGTCACAGTCAGTATTTACTATACGCTTTATAAAAGTACATTAACTTTAGCAACTATGGTTACACCCCAACATATGTCTGCTGTGTACTGTGTGTGTTTCAGATCCTTCACGCTTTGCAAAATCGCCGCTGCAGACGTCTGTTGGGCGTTCGATGTCCGACGGGTGAAATCTCTGGTTCTGACCTGCTTTGTAAAATCTTTATGAGAGTCATGGAGAGACGATGACTGGGATGATGGGACGATGACTGGGATGCATCTGGGACAGCAGAGCCGGGGGTGGACACTGTCACAGGGTGCAGAGGAAGAAGACCGGGATGTACGAGGGTTTGATGCGCTACTTGAATAGCTAAATAAAATCTTTTCTTTGATATATTGTCTTGTTTTTTTAAAGTAACAGTGTGCATTATTGAAAACGACATGCAAAATAATAGCCCTTGATATTGAATAGTGAGAATAGAAAAGTGAGAATAGTGCAGAGAGTAGATAATCTGTCGCTGTCTGGCTAGATTTTTCTTTTTCTTTTAAATGGCGGTTGTTCGGACACTCCACACTCTTGTTTGCTAAAAACGCAGTCATAAGAGACGGTCCTCCGACCAACCAGTAGTCTGCAGGTTTTCACGTCACCTTGGTATCGCCTCAGCTCGCTTGGAACCTCGACTGAGGTAGTACTAAAAAAAGTACATGGTAGCAGGTCCCAGGGACTTTTTTTCGTAATGGAAAACCAAAAAAGGCGAGTAGAGTCGAGTCGAGTAGATACCACGCAGTGGAAAAACGCCATTTGTAACTACGCGACCACTGTGCATTCTGCGCTTTCAGTTCAAGATGTTCGACTGGGAATAATGGCCTGAGCTGGGTTGCCTCTGCAGACATTTGTGTGATTCTGACAGACCACAGGGAGTCAAATATGTGGACAGAGAGAGACACCACACTGTGAAAAGAAGAAACATTTTGCTGGAGAGTGTGGAAAAAGATGAGATTATTTTGACAAAGCTAAAAAAAAACAGCTTCATGGAATGAGTGTTCTTCCCAGTGTTACAGGCAGATAGTAGTTTTGATCTGGGATTAGATAGATAGATAGATAGATAGATAGATAGATAGATAGATAGATAGATAGATAGATAGATAGATAGATAGATAGATAGATAGATAGATAGATAGATAGATAGATAGATAGATAGATAGATATTTATTGATCCCAAGAAAAATGGGAAATTACGGTGCTACAGCAGCACACGTACATCCGTCACACAACATAGAATATAAATATAAAATATAAATGAGATGCTAGGAAAAATATACATACATACAATATACATGAAATAATAATAATAATAGGAATAAAATGCTTAAATAATGCTGAAATGTATGCTACATGTAAATAAACCAACTGTGCAGGTTGCACTTAGTACAGTAGTGTGGTGTCTAAAAGTCTTATCTAGCACCCAGTGATGACATAAAAGTGTTATTGCCTGTGGTAGGAAGGATTTTCTGTAGCGGTCCGTGCGGCATCGAAGCTGTCGGAGTCTCTTTGAGAAGGAGCTCCTCTGTTGGACCAGTGTGGGGTGGAGAGGGTGGTCTGGGTTACCCATGATAGATAACAGTTTGTTCAGAGACCTCCTCTCCACCACAGCTTCAAGCGTGTCCTGTTTGCAGCCGATCACGGAGCCAGCCTTCCTGATCAGTTTGTTCAGTCTGTTTGTGTCGCTGGCTCCGATGCTGCTGCCCCAGCAGATGGCGGAGGAGAACAGAGCGCCCACAACAGACTGGTAGAACATCTCCAACATTCTGCTGCACACGTTGAAGGACCTCAGCTTCCTTAGGAAATAGAGTCTGCTCATCCCCTGCTTGTGAACAGCAGTGCTGTTGATCTTCCAGTTCAGCCTGCTGTCGATGTTGACACCCAGGTATCTGTACTCCTCCACCATGTCCACGTCACTTCCCAGGATGCAAAGGGCTGCGGAGCCGCCTCTTCCTCCTGAAGTCGATCACCATCTCTCTGGTCTTATCCACTTTCAGCAGCAGGCGATTCTTACCAGACCACTCCACCAGTGCCCTGTACTCTCCCTCCTGTCCAATTCTACCGCCACCTCCATCCAGGCTGGTAGGCAAACTGTAGAGGGTCCAGAGAAGAACTCAGCTGCGGCCTCAGGTAGGCCAAGACCAGCCTCTCCAACACCTTCATCACATGGGATGTGAGAGCCACTGGGCGGTAGTCCTTAAGGCCAGATGGAGTCGACTTCTTGAGGACCGGGACAAGGCAGCTCCTGTCTGTCCCATGACCTGAAAGCTTTCTTCTTCTCATTAAGAAGGACTTTCAGGTCCCTGGTGATCCACGGCTTATGGTTGGGAAAACAGCGTACAGTCCGGGAGGGCATGGTGGTGTTCTCACAGAACTTGATGTATTCTGTGATACAGTCAACCATGTTATTGATGTCCTCCCCATGTGGCTCACAGAGCACGCCCCAGTCTGTAGACTCCAAGCAGTCCTGCAGTGCCTCCTCAGCCTCCTGAGTCCACCTCCTTACAGTCCTTTGTGGACAGGATGCCGCAGGACACGAGGAACATACATAGGAGACAGCAAGACAAGGCTGTGATCTGGTGAGACCGTGGTGTGAATGACGTCGATGACGATGGTGGAATGTAGACAGCAATCATTATGGCGGACGAACTCCTCGGTAGATAGTACGGACGAAACCCCACAGCCAGCAGTTCAATGTCCGGGCTACAGAAACGTTCCTTCACATTCACATGTCCCGGTTGCACCACTTTTCACTCACATACAGTGCAACCCCCTCCCCTGGGTTCAGCTCATCCCCCTGATGAGCGCTGCAAGTTTGTCCTCTTATTCCCTAGAGACCGTACATTCCCCATAATGATTACTGGGACGGCAGGCCTATGTTTTTTCTTTTTCCCTACGTTTTATTCCTCCTCTGCAACCCCGGCATCTCCTTCGTAGTTCCTTTGGGATTTCAGGTTTGGCCCCAGCAGCAGCACAGGTCCACACAGCACTATCAGCTGATTGCGTGCGTAAACAATAGTCCCGCTGCCTTGTGCATAGCACGCAGTCAGAAAATACGACCAAAGTAGGAATAAAACTAAAAGAAAAGTTCCAAATTTACAGGCCCCATCCTCAACACAGACGTACAACACTTAAAGACTAAAAATAAATAAAAATAAAGTGACTAAAAACACACAAAATACACCTACAATCAGGCGCTGCTGCAACAGGCTGCCGCACGACACAGCGCCATTTTGCATACTGATACATACACTGATTGGTGTCGCATGCGAGTATATCCAACACTTGAATCTGAAAGGCGAGTCAATGTGACACCAGACGTGTGCCATGCTTAACCTCTTTCACGTTCCCTACAAACTGAGACACCAGCTTAGAGAAGGTCCACCAGACCTAGACAACCACCTGAGAGACTCACAACTGATGAACTGTTGATGTTAGAAATAAATGTAAGAATAAGAAAAAAATTACATTTATGTCATGTAAAGTGTTATATTTCGGTTAGACATTTATGGTTTAAAGTGAAATAAAATTAAATTGAAATAAGAAAACACAAGGGAGAGCTCATAATGATCTCATATTTAATGGATGTTAAAAATTGGATATTGGAGACTGTTGGTTAAATAATGAGTGCTCAATGTATTTTGAAGCAGAGAAAGAGAAAAGCTCAAATATATTTTCTTTGCACTGAATTAAGACATTGTCAGTTTGTCAAGAAGGTTTACATTTAAAAACTCCCACGCTGTAAGCGATATGGTTGTGAATGTAATGTTGTACTAGCCTTAGCATAGGGGAACATGGGGGGATTATCGAACGGGCCAGGCCCAAGGGCTTAGTGGACCCATAAACCAGAGCCTCTGCATGAAGTCACTGTTAATAACTTTGCATTTCTGTGTAGTCAAATGGCTTAGTCATTCATGCTCCAAAAGTACAAATGAAAACTGAAGAAATAGCCAAAACTTTCAATTTGAAAATGTCACAAGCCAAAAAACATGACGATACAGTTTAAATGAGTGTATATTCCCACTTTAGAGGGGCTAAATAATCTAAACACTATGCAAATTGGAAACGTGTGTCAACAAGGGTCCATTGTCTCATAACCCGCCTATGAATATGTGTTTTTATGTGTTAGCTGTTTTAGGAAACAATGGACTACTAGCGCTAATACAGTAAAGTCTGATTTAAAAACAGATTTCCATTGATTAAATTGACCCCAAAAAATTGAGAGTCTGTGGTGTTTTTAGTGAATTTCCTGTCTGCAACTAATAAATGTCCATCAATGACCGCTAGTGGAATGGTGAATCAGTGGTGAAAAATACAGCCATTTGAAAAAGGAGTGTTTCGTTTTGGCTTTATTGTCTTTAACATGGCGGCCCTGTCACAACTTACCCATTCCACAGCTAAAGCAGAACACTAAAATGTGCTGTTGGAAAACATATGAGGTGAAAAAATTGGCAATGCTGAATAATAATCCACCTTAAATATATGTTAATACAGGATAAAAACAACACAATAAATATATGTAATATAAGATCAAAACATATCCGTTTAACTAACTGTTCAAACCCAACACACCGTTATGTAAATTATATTCCATTTTTCTATGTTTTTGTGTTTAAGTGACTGATGGAAAACAACAATCTTTGAAATTGGTCCGTATAAAGCGAGATCGCTGCCGGCAGCATCAAAACAAGCAATATGTAAGTTAATAGGGAAGTTGTCCAGCTTGTATTTACCTTCACAAAAGTGCTTGTTTTTCCACTGAGAGGCTCAAATTATTATTTTAAATGTCTGACAACATTATGGAAAGGATTTCTGAGGATGTCAATCTTTCTGTTGAAGGGTAAGATCCTGTTTTTAAACATAAAAGCTAAACCCACCAGACTCCATGTAAACAGTAATTTTGACAATGAAAAGCCATTTTGGATCGTCTTTTCACTCTTCCAACCATCACAACTCTAGTTTTGGTTGAAATAAACACAAAGTTTATAGATTTACATGAAAATATGTTGTCTCTATACACGCTAAAAGTATTGCTTTTTTAAATGGAGTCTGGTGGGTTTAGTGCTAGCGATTTCCGATGTGTTTCTGCTTAAGAATATTAATCTCAGCCATTCAGTGACAAAAATCAACAAAAACACTTTTGTGAATGTTAATACAAGCTGGACAATTGCCCTATTAACTTACATTGTAGCTTGTTTCACCGCTGCTGACTGGACCAATGTCAAAGATTGTTGTTCCCATCAGTCACTTAGACACAAAAAGCTTGGAAAAAATGCTAGTTACCCTTCAAGGTACAAAGGTACAAAAATATGCTATTGAAAACATTTGAGGTGAAAAAATAAGCAATGCCGTAACAGAATCTTGATCGGATTTCACGGACAGTTATTGACACTGCATTAGAGACAGCAAATATGAAAAATACCTAATTTTCTAAAAGTTACTAACTGAACCTTTAAGTTGTGACTGGACAACAGTTGGTATATTTATTTGACCATCACTACTTGCAATGCATCGGTCTGCAGCGCTCTGAAAGCTGCCGGTTTACACCAAGGAGACAAGACGGTGTCTCATCTCCATAGCAACAACTCTTTGTACTCCCATTCAAACTTCCAAATTCCAGGCTTTTTGAAGATAAATATATAATTTGCTGCGTCTAAATATGAACGTGGATAACATTAGTGATTGTGAGATGCTTTCTACAGTTACAGTTCAAATTTTAAAAAAAATGTCCCCAATTCAAGGCTTTGTCCTAGGCGCTCCTTCGCTTCAGTCACTCTCTAGCTCGGTCCACCATACATACGTGCTTTCGGGGCACACGTTGAGTCATTTTGACTACTTAACAGTGTTGGATTTTATTATATCATTGCCTTAACTATAATCCTTATATAGAATGCTATTTTCCTCTAATGTATAAAATGTGCATGTTACAATTGAACAGATGACACAAAACCAAGGTTTAATTATAAATCATATGATTGTTTAATGAATATATTGTATGTAAGAAACTGAGGACATTACATTTGTTTTGCATGCCCATAGAGTGTTGCTGATCTTGCATCTTAGTCAGCACACAGGAAGCTTGCAGTGCAGAGCACCCATCTGAACAGAATGGGGCTTGCAGATGTTTCCTGTCTTGCTGATGAGCTATTGGGTGTTTCCCAAGGTCAAGGAAGGATCCTCCAAAGCCAGAAGGAGGATGCCACGTCATCAACGTCCGTCGAAGGACCGTTCCAATTTCGAGGATCCTCTGAATTCCTCCAAGGACTGAGTCCTTCATTCAGAAAATTTCCCATAGACAGAGAAGGATGCATTTGTGTATGCTTTGCGGTCCCAAATCACCCACAATCCTTTGCGCAGGCCTTTGCCAGCTCGTTAAAAAACAAAAATAGCGGACCTAAGCGGGAGTCTGAGCGGCATCGCTGACGGTGAAATTATAATTTAAATGTAAGTATCTTTAGTGTGTGCCGTACATTTGTTATCACCGTTAATGTTTTACATCAATGTAAAGCTTAACGCTTTAAAGCTCGTACAAATTGCTATAATAATTAGGTAGATACACCTGAGCTAACGTTAACTAACCGAACCTATAATTTAACATTAGGCTGTTAGCTAGCTGGTTGCTGTCTTTGGAAAGTTTAATGTCCGGTGGCATGTTCATCTCTTTTTATATGCCGTTACCGTATATGCGTAACGTTAGCAGAGATTTAGAAAGTTGGTGTGTTTATCACTGGTTGTATCTGTAGACGGGAGGTAACACTGCACCGTGTTAACGTCACTAGCAACGTTCAACGAAGGCTAACGTGTATGAGTACTTTCCCATGTAATAACGTTGTGTTACAGCATTCATAACGTAAAATTATTTTATCTGTGTTAACTGTCTTTTAACAGGGACCAACGGAGGCGGTCACCAAGGATGGCAAAGCCAAAGACCAGCAGGAGACAGAGGCCAAAGAGAGATGTTTAATACATTATTTGCTATATTAAAGATTGGCATTCTAACAATAAATGCTTTAAATTAACTGGTTTGTCTGTCATTAAGTTCTTGGGCGTGTGTATATAATATAAACTGTTTGTTTTTTTTACGTTAAATTGTTTCCTGGACCTGGAATTATTCAGATGCTATCTGTTGTAATAACTCGTAAGGTTTACATGTATCTTTACTATAACATTTATTCAAACATTACTATATACCGTACACACAAGTATATTCAACATGAAGGGCGATCAGACACAGCTGCCGATGATGGGGTGCTTCCAGACTGCAGACAAGGAGAAAGTTTTAGGTGAGTCATCCAACCTGTCCTGGTAAGATTACAGTTGTTTCACAAGTATATTTAAGAATAGTTAAACTCCACTGTGTAGTTATCTTCATCATGAACGTAACTGACAACTCTTAACCATTTAACACATAACACCTACCTTAACTGTTAGCGGGTGTTTATCAATGGTGTTATGATTTTTCATATGTTGATTGACGCTTGTGTCTACAGTACTATTTAATCTTTCTCACTTGCAGTTTACTGCATGTCATACTGCCTGTGGTAGCTCATTAGCTGGTAGCGTTTACCTTGCTGTAGTTGCTGATCATATTTTGCATTTCTTAACAAGAAAAATAAGCTAATGTTACATGTATGCAGTAAACTACAAGCTAATTTTAACTGCTACTTTTCTTTTTTAAAACATGTATATCTTACGAGTTACAATATAATTATATAATATATATATATAATTATTGTTTGAAGTTTCCTCTGTCCAGGTCACAATTTGATGGAAAATTAGACATTGAAAAACAGTTTATATTATTAATTATTATTATTATAATTATTATTATTATAATAATAATAATTATTATTATATTATTTCACCGTCAGCGATGCCGCTCAAACTCCCGCTCTCCGCTATTTTTGTTTTTTAACAAGCCGGCAAAGGCCCGCGCATAGGCTTGTGGGTGATTTGGGACCGCGAAGGATACACATGTGCATCCTTCTCTGTCTATGGGAAATGTTCTGAATGAAGGACTCAGTCCTTGGAGGGATTCAGAGGATCCTCGAAATTGGAACGGTCCTTCGATGGACGTTGATGACGTAGCGTCCTCCTTCTGGCTTTGGAGGATCCTTCCTTGACATTAAGAAACGGCTGCTGATTCATCTTCTCCATCCCAACAGCATAATTAAACAGCACAGTTAACAGTTCCACAACCATTTCGTCCAGTGTTTTGAAATGCAGCAAAAAAAATCAATGACGCGAGCCCGCAATGACGTGCACTTGATATCCTGTTCCATTGTACATGTTCTCCGAATGCTAAGGAGGACTCTGACCTGCTCCTGAAGGATCCTTGACATTGAGAAACGGGGATTGTTCCAGACAAGAAGTATCAGTTAAAGAAAGGTCATAAGCTCCTGTATCTTGAGGAACTGAAAGCAGATGTTGCCTGATAAGTTGATGAACTTCCTGTTCTGTGTGTCTGAAAGAGAGTATAAAGATTGCAGCTGAGAAAGAGGAAAACAGACTAACTTTGGTGAGCAGCGGAGGTGTTATACTCTATGGCTTATTAAAGCTTTGTTTCTAGAATATTCTATTATTATTAAAGTTCCTATATTGCAACTTCAGTTTGAGAATCCTTCTTCCTGGAAAAGAACATAGGGGCTGAATTTGAAGCCCGACAACAGTTAACAAAGAGAAGATGAATTATGGATCATTTTATAATAGTTGACTTTATGAGATGACATCGCTATTGGCTTTAGAAACAGATGATAGCTCTTACATTTCAAAACCCACCTCTGGAGACTCATACCAGCTGAGATGCTGCGACACCATCAGATGGTTTGAGTAGACTCTGCTATTTGAACCAGTTGTAACTGACAGTTTGTAACCTGCTGACTCTGGTGTGAGTTGATTGGCTTTTGAAGCAGATTACGTGCCTTATGTTATAAAACCAGGCACTGGTGACTCCATAGAGCTCAACAGTGTGGTTCCGGTAGTAAACATTAAAAATGGATACCATTTTTTGCTTCCCGATATCGATTCTGATACTTGAACTTGTGTATCGGCCAATACCGAGTACTGACCAGTGTGTCATATTACATGCTACTATCCCTGTGTGGATGTGATAGGATTAGTATCTTTGTTGTCGGTCTGGCTCAGGTTAAACGCTTTGTGAAACAAGAACGAACACAAACAATGAATGCCATAAAACTTTCTTTTTTTATCCAATTCGACAGTAAGTTGTAAAAAAAAAAAAGAACATAAAAACTACTTTAACGTAGATTTTCGTTAGGGCTTTATTACATGGTATCGGATCATAAACTCCAGTACTTCCTGATACCGGGTATTGGGTATTGGAACATCTCTGGTAAAAATCCCATTGATTTTCTCCATAAGGATTTAGATTTAGCCATTATGTCTAAACCATCAGAGGTAAACCAACAAGCTCTGAGGTTGTGAAACGAGAGTTTCTGCTCCTATAGAAGCTAGAAGTCTGTATGAAATCAACCTTGTTTTAAGAAAAACATGTTTTATTCACAATATCATGGAAAAACACTACACTGCCCACAATCCTAAGCGTAACAGCAACATTTGTGATTGGTCCAACTTGTTACCGTATAAACATTTACCGTACCCACGGAACCGTTAATGGCTAGAGCCAGCTTCTACTATTGGAGTCTATGATGGTTCTTTTTTTTGCACCAAATCAAATGTTTTATGCTAACTATTCATTTTGTAGCTGGTTGGCTTGGTTCCAGACTTAAAACTCTTTATATACGCAATTTTTGAAACGTCAATGAAACAATTGAATGAGTAAAAACACTTACGGGACAAGAGCTGTTAAAAAAGTGGGCGGTCACTGTTGACCTCTATTAGCTGGCTTGGGTTGAGCTGAGACAGAATAAATTCTGATGGCTGCATCTTCTTTTCCTGGAACGTTTTAAAACAGTTTTGTCGGGAATCTTTGGTCTGAACTGGGCTTAACATTAAAGGAGAGCTTTCTGATAACACCACTAACTCTTTGTAATAAGACAAACTCAACGAGGAGTCGGTGGACGGCGGACGTGTCTCGAGCTCCATGTCAACTTTGCTTTCATCTTCTTTTATTTTGCTACTTATTTTTGACTTTTTATTTGAAGTTTTATGTTTTGTCTTGGATTCTTATTTTAACTAGCATGCTTTTCTTTTTAATCATGTTGTGCTAGCATTGTTGGAGCCTGAGAACAAATGCCATTGCCTACGACAGCTCCTCTGTAATTGTTGTGTTGAACTTGTAATGTCTGACCCATTCCATCAGGTATTTTGGAGATGAAATGCTGTGAATGTCTTTGTTGGTGTGTCCACTTATCCTCAAACTAGCTTGTCTTCTTCAACTGCAGGTACACAGTGATTACTTCTATTCTCTGAGAGCCTTTTGACAGCTCTCAGAGGACAGCTTATTGCTTTCAATCAAACAGGCCTGTACTTTATGGGCTTATTACAGCTAGCAAGACAACACAGGGTGGGTATTTGATCAGAGATGAGTCTTCGCTCTTTGATTCTTGAGAGATGTACACCAAAACTTGTGTGTATCACACATTTTCACATAGCTAGACCCTTAAATATATGGATTATAGGATCAAAACATGTTTAACTTATTCAACATCCCCTTAGTTGATTGATCAATACATGGTGCTGTGTAGACTTGCACTGTTCAAACCCAACAAAAATAAAATAAGGAAGTGAATGAAATATAATAAATATTTAGTTTTGTCAAAAGTAGAAACCCAGAGCAGCAGACTGAGACTACATTTACGTTACGTTACGTTACATTACCCCCTCTCATTCCCTCTGCTCTGGCGTTTCCACACCCGAAAGAGTTAAATATTTTAGGTTACTCACAAACAGAAGAATCATTGTCATCATGTTGTTCATTGATTTGCACGGCGCATCACTCGCGCAGGGAACAGTTTGACACAATTCAACTCTTGCATTGGGCCTGTCGCCTGTCAGATTGCCTGCGCTACCCCTACCTGCCTGCTCACTTCTCATTGAAAATGAATTACGAGGCGCATCAATCGCTCCCTGTGTGAAAAGCCCTTAATGTAGTGGATGAAAGTACAATATTTATCTCTGAAATGTAGCAGAGTAGAAGTAGGAAGTGGCATGAAAAGAAAACACTCAAGTAAAGTACCTCAACATGTACTTAGTTACAATCCAACACTGTTTATGACCTAAAAAATGACTGAAAAGAATTAGGCTGAAGCAAAAGTTTATATGCTGTTGCCTATCTTATGTTTGTATGGATTAAATCTACCCACCTCAAAAGAAAATAAAAACAAAACAATATATGTAAAAAAAACAAGGAAATGAATCACATTTGTAACCCTTAAAAAAGCCTAACAATCCATTTTCTTAAAAACCAAGAAGAATCTTTTTATTTATATTGGCATTGTTCTGTCAATTTGCTTTTTTGAAAGGTAAAGTTAAAAATACATCTCAAATCATATGTGGAGTTGACTGCCTGAGCTAGCTCACTGGCGTTGCTTCATTTGGAGAACAATGCACTATGACTCAAAGAGAGCAGTATAAGATCCAATATTAGCAAGACAAAGTGGATAAATCTTTTTTTTTATCACAAAGGCTCTTACTTGATAAAAACATTGTGTATTACTGTGGATCTTAAAGAATGCTCTGTGAATGATTCTGGAGAATGTCCTTGCATTTCTATCCTTGTGCATTTCTATCTCATGTGAATGGAATACAAGAGACACAATGCACCCCAGGTCCCTCTGGAGAGTGTGTCACACTGGTTGCGTCTCCAATACTCATCTCTGATGTTCCGGATTACTGTTGACAGATGGGGAGCTGGGTTGAGCTGCCCATGTAAAATATATGTGTATAGTAAGTGTAGTGTGTGGATTTGCCCATCACAGTGAGAGGGTATTGATTTTAGCGCAGGTGCTGGCTGGTTTAAAAGCGCTGGTCTTTACTCTACATCTCAATCCTTAGTGCGTACCAAGAGCTGACAGCGGCTTTATTTATTTATTTTTTTATGCCAAAAGCATCACAGCTCTTGTCCCTCAGCAGCCTTTTCCACACAAATCAATAAGGATCGTGTCACCTGGGATTTTTGTTTGCTCTGACACACACACACACACACTCACACATAAATGAACACACATGTGAGGATGAAGCAGCTTTTGATCTGAAAATGTGTCATGTTTATCATCTAAGCACTAGCAAATACTCTCTAGGTACACCTGCTTTAGTTTACCGCGCCATCAAACACTAGCCAGTATCACAGCCCAGTCCCATGGCAGTTTGGGGAATGATCACGTTATTTAATCTATTGATTCGTGTACAGGTCAAGTTAATGTTATTTTCGTGTGTCGATGTAGAAATTTTGAAGTAATGTATTTCAATGGGAAGCCTATTTTGTGATCACAGAATTACGGTAGCGACTTGTATTGAAAAGGCGATAAAACCCAAAAATCCACGCAGGGAGGTTGGTCGGGGTGGTGGATGGGTCAAACAACACAGGACTTTCACCCTGGAGACTAGGGATTGTGTCCCGCGTGTTGCAGTTCCTTTCCGCGTTGTTCTCTTCCTAACCACAACCGTCCCGTTGTGTGGCGTTTCATTTCTCAGTAGTTGCGTCCCCCAGAGAGGAATGGTCATGTTCGAAAACTGTGACATGTACACGTAATAAACAAGAAAATCTTGACGTGTACACAAATTAGCAGCTACAGAGGCACACACACAGAAACTAAAGTGTGTATTTCTTGTGTGGGTTGTTGCACATTCTGTATGTGAAGGTTCATACGGATACATCAATGTTTTTTTAAAGGTTTAACTAGGGCTGGGCAATAAATCAATATTATATTGATATTGTGATATGAGACTAGATATCGTCTTCAATTTTGGATATTTTAATATTGTGATATGACATAAGTGTTGTCGTTTCCTGGTTTTAAAGGCTGCATTACAGTAAATTGGTGTGAGTTTCTGAACTTACCAGACTGTTCTAGCTGTTCTATTATTTGCCTTTTCCCCACTTAGTCATTATATTCACATTACTGAAGATTATTTATCTTAAATCTAAGTGTGAAGATGTTTTCTCAAAGTATCAGTTGTCAACGCTACAATATCGTCGCAATATTGATTGCACACACACACTCACATTGTTTGATTTTCAGCAGCCAGCCTCCCTCTCATCCACAGTCACTACATGCAGCTTGCGCTGATTTGAATAGACCTGAACGCTACGCTGTATAGCGCTGATGGTATCTCTGTTTGCAAAGGCAGACTTTATCGGACTCTCCAGGTGATCATGCTGCTCTGGAAACCGACGGACTGCTGTGTGTATACATGCTCCAGGCTGCCATTTATCAGTATTAAATTGAGACAGTTTCATAACCTGTAAAAATAAAAACATCGTGTATGTCGCGTTAAGTCCTTTTTTCCATGTTTTGGTACTGATCCTTTTAACAGCTGATGTGAGCCATATGGGAGTAGCCTATGCATGAAACTCAAAGTTTTGAGTGCTTTAGCGGCATTAGGAAAAATATACAGTTCCGCCCTGTTCATACTAATCAAATGAACTGGACTTTGTTGTCAGATGCAAAAGCCCCCTTCCTGTTACTGAATACTGAATTTTGTATTTCCTTGACATAAATTAAGATGTCATAAATTAAGATGTCATAAATTTGTGCCTGAAAATCAGAATGCAGTACCCACAGACCCCCCCGCATTACATGTACCAATAAGGCCAATTCTGAACCACAAAAACCCTTGGTATTATGAACACCTCAGAACAATTTCTCCAACACAGATGCATTCAAGTTAAGGTTAATGAAATATGTTCTTAACAAGCTTTTGATCTTGTAGATCACGCCTAATGTTTGCCAATAAGGATATAACATGTTATCAGGTTACCATGCTGTAACGATAACATTTCCTGCTAGTCAATATTGACTTATGTGTAAGAGACACAAACAAATCCTCACTAGGGTAATTAGGTAAGTTGCAAACATTTTGTTTTCAATTTTGTTCATGTTCAAGTGTTCAACAAGTTACCAACAAATCAGTAACATTTAAGTTCCTTTTTTTGTCTTGCACGCATAAGGTCTCAAAGAGGTACACAGCATCTGGCTGTTAAAGCTTGTAAATGTATGTTTTTTCTGTTTGCTGAAAGATTACATGGTGTGCTGTAACTGCCCCTGCACCCTTATAGCCTTGAGGATGGGACTGTGGGCAGATTGTCTATTTAAGCTGTTATACAAAGTTAAGAATAATAATAATAATAATAATAATAATAATAATAATAATAATGTATCCTTTATTAGTCCCACAAGGGGAAATTAGAATTTACACTCTGTTATTACACACAGGCCTGAATTACACACACATGCTCAGTACCTTTTCATACACTAAATGGAGAGATGTCAGAGTGGGGGGGCTGCCCATGGAAAGGCATCCCGAGCAGTTGGGGGTTTGGTGCCTTGCTCAAGAGCACCTTGGCAGGGCCCAGGAGGTGAACTGGCACCTCTCCAGCAACCCTCCGGTTCCCAACTCCCTAGTTGCCAAAAATATTTTGCAGTACAATTCTTCTTTTACCCTGTCTCTCCTAGTTATGCTGTAATAGTTTTAGACAGCTGGGGGACTTCCTTTGACACACTGGGCTCCTCTCTCCTCTATCTTTCTATCTTTCCATTTGTGTGCATCCATGTCCCAGAAATGCTTGTTACTAACCTAGCTCTGGGGAGTCATTCCCCGGAGTCCTTATGTTCTTTTTCACCCAGCATGTTTCCTTGGATCAGGGAGGCTCCAAAATCATGGTAGCAGCTGTCGCCATGGTCCCGCTACACGTCCTGCGATGCCATGTTCATCCTGCTACGCTCTGCTGTGCCCTGCTACGTCCTGCTGTGCCTTGTAATGCCGCACAGTGCCCTGCTATGCCATGAACTACTACAAAGAACTACTACAAACTACTATTTTTTGTGACTGTTATTGCCACTCTTCATTCTAACCCCAACCGGTCGTCAGACACTGCCTACCAAGAGCCTGGGTCTGTCTGAGGTTTCTGCCTAAAAGGAAGTTTTTCCTCGCCACTGTCGCACTGTTGCTTGCTCTGGAGGAAACTACTAGAACTGTTGGGTCCTTGTAAATTATGGAGTGTGGTCTAGACCTACTCTATCTGTAAAGTGTCTCGAGATAACTCTTGTTATGAATTGATACTATAAATAAAATTGAATTGAAATTGAATTGAATTAATATAAGGATTCTGCACTTCTTTCCGTGTGTGGATCCCCGGTCAGACACCACTGCAAATAGAATCTGAAATGTGTTGAGGTTTGTCCTGATGTTGTTATTGTAGCGCTTTTTCTGGCCATCAAGTGCATGCTGGTTAGTTAGAAGTTGTGAATAGAGCACTTGCTTTGGGAGTTGAGTATCGGGCACCTGACCTGTACAACGTGGCCTTTCCATCTCAGTTTGTAATTTATGATACTGGTAGTGATGCTGTCTATGTTTGCCTCCTCCAGGATGTTGATGTTTGTGCACTTCTCTTCCCAACTGACATACAGGATCTTCCGGAGGCATCTCTTGTGATAGGTTTCCAGGGCTCTCAAGTGCCTGCTGTATGTAGTCCACATCTCTGCCCCATAAAGAAGTGTTGGCAGGATGATTGCTTTGTATACAAGCAGCTTGGTCTTGGCAAGCAGGTCGTCATTTTCAAAGCTTTGCAAAAGCTCCTCTTGCACAGCCAATTTGGTGGTGTACTTCACTGTTAACGACTGCTTTTTGAGGAGAGGTGGCTAACCAGGTAGCCACATTCTCAAGATATTAATTTGCAATTGTTATTGTTGGTGGAGGTGTCTGGTAGGGACTGGTGGAGGACCTAATGTTCAGGGTCAGTCCAAGAAGTTTGCAAGCCCTAGCGAATGCATTGAGTGTGCTGCTATAAAGACTGTGAAAAGGGTGGGGGCAATGCTGCAGCATTGTTTGACTCCAGTTTCAACCTTGAAAGGTTCTGTCTTTTCTTTCTGTCCATTGCAGAGAACAGCTGCTGACATGTTGTCATGTAGGAGTCTCAGTATCCTGATAAATTTTTCTGAGCATCCACACCTGGACAGGATTGTCCAGAGGGCCTGGTGGTTGACGGAGTCGAAAACTTTGGTAAGATCTGTCAAGTATATATAGTATAGTATGTATAGTGATTGTTTTTGTTTGTTGCATTTTTCTTGTAGCTGTCTAGTTAGAGGGATGAATCTCTTTAAAATAATGAAGGTCATGACCCCTGTAATGACCACAATCTGCTTTGTCACCCTTTTGAAAAATGCCAATAAGTGCATCCCTGAGGTCTGATGTTATCACCTCCTGGTCCCAAATTTTCATGATGAGGCCATCAGAGCGGGTGGCTTTGTTGTTGTGCATTGCTGAGATGACAAACCTCCAGCAGGCTTGGTGGATCATCCATGCCTTCCTTCACTGGGTATTGTGGGACACTATTAAAGACCTCATCCTCAACTGTTCTTTGATTTAACAGATCCTCAAACTGTACCTTCCAGCGGGCCTCCTCCTTTGTTTTCAAGATCTTATTTCGGTCTTTCGATCATTGAAGGTTAGATCCACGGTGGTTGGGTCCATATATTACTTTGGTGGCACTGAAGAATCCCCTGATATGTCCTGTATTTGCAAGATATTTGATTCCCTGAGCTGTTTCTGTCCACCATTTGTTTTTTGGAAATCAGATCTTCAATTTCCTGGTCATAATAATCAGACCCAACACTTTCTGACCAGTGGTAAGGATGATGGATTTCATTGAGCTCCAATGCGCTTCAACATCATCAGGGTACTCTGCAATGAGATTGTGTTCTGCACGAGTAGGATGCCGTTAGATTTGATGGTTCCAATGCCCTCCATTCCAATGGTGCCACTCCATGTTGAATAATGTTGACCAACTCCGGCATTAAAGTCCCCATGGAGGAGGATTTTGTCTTTTTTTGGAATGGCTGACAAGATGTGTTATACATTGTCATAAAAGGCTTCTTTGATGTTGTCGTGTGAGTCCAGAGTGGGTGCAAAGACACTCACAACAGTGGCCATTTGTTTGCTATCTAATTTTAGCCTGACTGTCTTTGGGCGCTTGGTGATGACCTAGAGCAGTTCAATGAGTTGGTTTACCAGGTTATTTTTTATGGCAAAGCCAACCCCGTGTATCCTGGGTTCACCAGCAGGCCTGCCCTTCTAAACGAAGGTGTAACTTCCCTTTTACCCTCTCAGTTGTCCTTCTTCCGCCAGTCTGGTCTCAAATAGGGTTGCAATGTCGATGTTGAACCTCTGCAGTTTCCTAGCTACAAAGGCAGTCAATCTTTCTGGCAGTTCACTGGAAGAAGGAGTGCACACATTCTAGGCACCAAAATCAAGCTTTCTTTTTTTCGGATCACATGGAGGAGATCTCACTGGACACAGTAATGCAGCCATAAAAAAAAAGCACACAATTTTTAGGACACCTTTCTTAGCCCTCTCCCCTACTGGAGCAGTGTGGTCCTTAAACATGGTTGCTCAGTCATGGGTGAAGGTACTGAAAACCATCCTGCCTTAGTCCAAAAGTTGGTGTTAGCAGAAGCGGACTTACCATTAGGCAAAGGTAGGCAATTGCCTTAGGCCCCAAGCTACCAAGGGCCCCGTAAAACGCCTCATAAACTTATGGTTACGATTTGTTGTCTTACTTTTCACCAATTAATTATATCTCTAAACATTTATACGCTAAAGTGCTATCCGATTGTTTAATTCATGATGAGAAACTCCCCCCAGTCCCCACTACATTGGACTATTCCATTATACTACTGCGCATCTGTGTGTGTGTTTGGAAACAAACGGCTCAGCATGCTGGAAGCTGGAGGCTACAGACGGTTGGAAAATGAAGCGAAGCTACCAAAGTGGTTCTGAAAAAGGAAGAAGGGAAGAAAGCAGAACGTTTTTGCAAAGGTAACCTTTTTCACGACGGCTACTGACAACACTAACATTAACGTTACTAAAGAGCAGCAAGAAGCCGGTGCTTGCGCTAGCAATGCTAACACTGAGGAGCTACCCAGCTACCCACCGGCAGCGTCAGCCCAGGTTGCTCTAGCGATGCTAACACTGATGAAGAGTAGTGTTAGCCCAGGTTGCTCTAGCGATGCTAACACAGATGAAGAGTAGTGTTAGCCCAGGTTGCTCTAGCGATGCTAACACTGATGAAGAGTAGTGTTAGCCCAAGTTGCTCTACCAATGCGGGGGCTACATACAAGACAACCTTACAGGATTCTTCGAATGGAGATGGTTACAGAACTGCTGCTTTCACTGTCCATGATGATAACTATGGCAATGACGAAGATGGTGACACACATAATACTCAGCAACTAGACCCCGTGAGTAACAGTCACCCTAATCAATGTGTTATGATTGAAGATGATCTAGCACTCTGGCCAAAACAGCTGTCAGACAGAGAGCACGTCTTTCTCAGATAAATAAGGACTGAAAAGGGGGAGAACAAGGGTTGTGGAGGGCCCCATGCCTGTGTTTGCCTTAGGCCTCAAAATGACTAAATCCGCCCCTGGGTGTTAGTCCAGTTTGTGACTAGGAGTTTCCAGACTTCTCTGTCCTGCTACCGTCGCCACTCTCTGATCACCACAGGGCTTGGAGTGGGGTGTTTAGATGGAGTAATCCCCAACAAGAGGATGCCTACGCGTGAAATCTTTTAACATGGGGAGACTGGTGCACAGACAGCCACCACACAGTCCTTGACAGAGACAGGCCCAGGACCAACAGCATCAACTGCATGGTGGCTGGAGGCCCTATATCTGCTGCAGCCTTCTTACACCTCTACAGCCGTTGTAGTGATCCACCTAGGTACTCAGACACCATCCTCCACCTGCTTTGCTGTTGAGGTCTTTTTCTCGAGTGGCGCTTTGTCTGGCACCTCCCCCTCAGCCTTACCGCCAAGGGTGACCCAACAAGCCTCTCCACCACGAGATAGTGGCAACTCACCGGAGTAGAACACACACACACACACACACACACACACACACACACACAGACAGACAGACAGACAGACAGACAGAAGAGAAAGCTGGCCTTCCCAGTGTCTAGTGTGTGTTTAATGTGTGTGTGCATACCTATAAGTGAATATGTGGACTGTTGTTATGCAGTAGTTGCATGCTATGTGTTGGCTTGGCATCTTGTTTCTGGTGTTTGAGTGCCCCCAAGTGGCCAAAATAAGAACTTGGTGACAAGATGCAGTCCAAGTGACACCAGGACCTTTATAAAACACATACAAACACACACATTGCTGCAGAAGCGCACACACACACACACACCTGCCACCCCACAGTAAGCTGAATGTCAGCATATTTTAGCAGGAGGCTAATAAATATCCCCAGCCCTCGGAGCTGTTTAAATTACCAGCATCTCACACTGCCTGCCTGCCAGTGTGTGTGTGTGCGCACACATCAGATTAGGTGTATGCGTGTACATGAGCTTTTGTTTCAATTCAATTATTTCCATTATGCCAGTCAGGCGAGATCAATCTTTCACCGAGAGCGAGAGCATTTCACCAGATCAATCATTCAGAGAATCCAATAGTATTTCTAGCTCATCTATTTACAAATCAAATTAAGAGTCATCCATTGTAAAGCAGCTGTAGCAAACAGGACACCACACAGGATGAGACCGTTGCTCCAAAGAGACAAAGCCATTGATTTTTCTCAGGTGATACCCATTTATTTTTGACATTTTGCAGTACACAGTGCTTTGGCCTGGAGCTGCTTATCAAAAAGAAAGAAGTGTATTTTCTTGGCATTTGCTTCTTGTGGAGAAACATGCAAATGTGAAATGTGACCTCTGCAGTGGTGTTGCTTCACTGTGATATTTGGAATAAAAACTAAACCAAGTCTATTATGTAATCACAAGTGCCTTGACTGGGATATTTGCAACATATAGGGTTGTTGTAGTACTGTTTAGAATTTGAAATTATTGATTTTGTTTCTAATTATTGATTGGTTCTCATCAAATTTGTTTTTTCATAAAGTTTTCTTCATTTAGATTTTTAGGGTTCAAAATGTGAAGCGGTAGAACCCTTCTATGTTTGTCTGTTTTAGTTATTATTATTATTATTATTATTATTATCTGTGGGTTTTGTATTATTATTACGCACCTTCGCTCTTATTTTTAAGAGTCTTAGCATGCTGGAAAACTCACAAAAATGTTCATACGTCAGACCTATTTAAAATCACAAAGTACTGTAGTGACTGGTCTCAGGCGTTGCCAGGCGGCACCATAGCGCCCCCTAACGTGCATCCTAAATTCAACAAAAGTAAGAAGTTAATATACTAACCTTTGAGGGAACATGTGTATCATCTGGATTCTATCAAGCTATTTTTAGAAAAAATTACAAAATTCTAAAATTGTTTGAGGACTTTAGGATCCATAAAACCTCACAACATCTTGCAGCCATGTGCAGAATATTAAACTCTTTCATCTGAATTCACATTTAGACTTGAGAGTGGTATGGCTGCTCTATAGCGCCCCCTAATTGGTTTTAGCACTTGGGCACATTTTTGACAGCCTCAATATATACGAAAACTCATAAAAATTGGCGCCCACATAAACAGCGGGGAGCTTTACAAAGATTTGGTCCATATCTGTAAGCGGGCTCCATAGAAACCCTTAATGCGTGGAAGTCCTTAACTTGGACATAGTTACTCTGATCAACACCAGATTTAATACAGATATTGCGCTAATCACTGAGGACATATTTCCCATTTACCTTCATAACCTCTGTCGAACCGGAAGGTGGCCATTTTGACTTTATGCATTTTCATGTGTTTTACATTCTTTCAAACTCCTCCTCTGCCGTGATTGCAATCTTCTTGAATCTTTGCAGGTAGTATATCTGTTGACACTCATGACAAAAAATTATCCAAAGAATTTTGATATTTTGAATAATCCACAAGTTGTAGGTAGGTGTCGAAACAGGAACGGCTGTATCTTGGCACCAGCTATTCCGATGGACACAAAACAACACGGTTGTTCCTCGTGAGCCAATGAGGCTGTGTGCCACATTTGCTGTTAATTGGCCTTAAATGGCACTGTTTTGACTTTTTTACTTAATTAGCAAGTTGCCTATATGCCAATCTTAATTTTTTAACTCCTCCCAAAGCATGAGTGCAAATTTTCAGTGAATCATCAATGGATCAAGCTTATTACAAGTTGTATAAAGCATGTCCATATCTCAATTACTTTTCAGGTTATTAACTAATGAACTTCGAAAGGGGCGTGGCTCTGGACATAATGAACACAAATCAGCAACAGTAAGGTCATCACAAAACTCACAGTTCAGATAAGTGCCCCAGATATACCCAGACAGTTTAATATACATAAGCCGCTAGGGGGTGCTACAAGCGCAAGATACAGTAGGTGAATGGCATTACACAAATTTTTACTATAAATCACATATTAGGGTCCTTATCCTTTTTCAGTAGGAAGGAAATTAAGGCTGTGTTAACATCCCTTGAGAATTCCCCCTTTTCAATAGAGAAGTCAATCATGTCAAGGAAAGGGCCCAACTGTTCCCAAAAAGTTGCATAAAATTCAGGGGGAATTCCATCAAAGCCTGGTGATTTTCCTTTTTGCATATTCTGTACTGCCAGTCTTAATTCCCCAATAGAAATTAATTTGTCCAAGCTAGCGGATTCCTCTGCTGATAACTGAGGCAAGTCAAGCTAATTTAACCAGCTGTCACAGAGGGATTTATCAAACGTAACCTCAGATTCATACAGATTGGAATAAAATGTCTGAAAGGATTTATTTATTTCGACAGGATTAGTTCTAAAATTACCATCTGAAGATTTAATTGCAGGAATGTCTGCAAAATAATTACTGGATCTTAATATCATAGCGAGAAGGTGACTAGGTCTAGCTCCCTGAAAGTAATAGCGCTGTCTTGGTCTATGGATGAGGAATTTAGATTTCTGTTTCAGAATGTTGTTTATTTCTTTCTAATGATCATTCTAAAGCTATCCGGTCAGAAAAATTTGTTTGTAACAATGAGTCTAGTCTGGAAAATTCAGCTTCAAGGTTTTGCAGCTTCGGTGACGTGGCTTTGTGCACATTAGAGCAGAAAAGTATGGTATTGCACCCAATAAAACCTTTTATCGCGTCCCACAATATCCCGTGGTTTTCTACAGAGCCGACATTTCTGCAAATATCTGGAATTTTGCTATAAACTGAGTGATATAGGATTAATTCTTCAGTAAAGAAGTATTAAAGCGCCATCTAACTGCACGTTGAGACAATTGGCCAATTGTGGTGGCGCACAGGACCCCTTTATGCTCAGATAATGCCATTGGAAGTGACAGCGCTTTCATTGAATGAAATAATTCAGGGGATGCAAAAAGAAAATCTATCCTGGAAAAGGATTTGTGTCTAGTGACTAGTCCCTACAGGTGGGATTAACTGTAAACCAAATATCTATATAATCTATATAATAATATCTATAAGGCCCAAGCTACTGGCCCATGATTTCAGAGCATTTGTGGCCTAAGCCTGGTCACTAGTGGCCTTTGCATTCGATCGATCAATATTTGGGTCCCACACAGCATTGAAATCTGCACCACCAATAAAAGAACGGTCCATTGACTCCAGCTGACACAAAATTCTCCGGCACCAAATTCTGTTGTGGAAATCATAATTCTGCCTGTATCATTTGACCAAGAGGACAACACTTGAGCTCGCTGATGAGGATGCAATTGTATGATGCAATCTATTGGCTAAACAGCCAGGGTCCCCCCTGCAGTAAATGTGTCTCCTGTAATAATGCAATATCAACATTTCTCTTTCTTAGTAAGCCCAGAGTGCTGGCTCGTTTATGAGGAGCATTCAGTCGTCCACAATTCCAAACTAAAAATGAAAGATCACCTATTATCAAAAAATCTGCGTTCTAAGTGAAAGCACATGTGGATATTGCTACTGCCTTTCACTTCGTTAAATCCTAACAACAGTGAATCCAAAGTTAAGTCCCTCAACACACAAAACATGTAAAACACATAACAACAGACGAGACATTGATACAGAAGCACGTTGCTAACTACCAAGGGCCGCATGGTCTTCTTGTCCAAGTTTGCCTTCTGTTGTCCTATGTGTCCAAGAGGAACAAGAACGTGGTGCTGCTGAGTACGCTGCACACAAGGGATGTGCGGGTCGGCGCCGGCAGGCACGCCAAACCTGACACCATCTTCCATTACATCTGCACCAATGGCGCCATGGACGACCTGGACAAGCTCGTCGGCACATCCAGCTTCTGCAGGAGGATGGTGCCCCTCGCAATGTTCCGTAACAACCTCGACGTGTCCGCCTACAATGCCTTTGTGCTATGGCAAGAGCACAAGCCCGAGTAGATGTGCGGCAAGCTCAACAGGAGGGGTGTTCCTCGAGCAGCTGGGAAGGGTGCTCTTGACTCCGCTCATTGAGAGACGGCGGCGTATGCCTCGTACGGAAGCGTCTGCTATCAATATGCGAGGAGTATGGAAGCTTATCAGGCTTTAAAATTAACTGGTCAAAATCTGCACTACTTCATTTAAATGATTCTGCCCGCACCTCAACCATCTTTGCCGCCATCCCCATTGTTAAGCAGTTTAAATATTTAGGCATTGAGGTCTTCCCCTGCTTAACCAGATCCTTAAACATAACTATTCTGTTGACCTGAACAGCGTTTTGAAAGATATGGAAAAGTAGATAGGTCTCGCCATCTCAATTCAAGTCTGTATCTCAGGGTTAAAATGAATGTTTTACCCAGGCTCAATTTTGTGAGCTCTATGTTACCTCTCTCCCCTCCTGTTGACTACTGTCCTTCGACTTCAAACATTATTTGTGGTCCTTTGTCCTAAAACTGCTCCTCATCTGGTTTAATCCAGATACATGTGTTTGTTGGCATATCTTAGAGAGTGATTTGACAGAGCCTTGTACACTCTATGATGTTCTTTTTGCCAATGTTTCTAACAAACAGGCCCCATTTTCTCTCATCTTATCAGGACTTTGGCTGAGACATACTGCCATATAGCTTGTAACTGGCATATTTTTCCCCATTAATCAATAATACAGCACTCCTGATTGGCGGGAGGCGGATAACAGCTCCACAATGGGAACAAAAGGGAGGTAGGCTTGTTACCCTTCTCTTACAAAATGCATTCAGTCTGCCACACACAGTCTCCTCTTTTTTCTTTTACCTTCAATTAAGATCAGCCCTCAAGGCGTAAGGTGTCCCCTGGCAGAGGCCTTTGCCATCCATCCTATCTGGAAGTTGTTACCAGTTGTGATCACGTTAAAATATCTGAATAGCAATACGTACCTGTATTATTTAAATGCAGGCTAGTAATAAGGTTAAACCACTGCTTAGTGAACAGAAAAGGTTCTAGGATTGATAAGTCAGGAGCAGGTTAGCTGCACAGAATAAATCTCCATGGTAATTTAGGTGCTTCTGCTTTCGTGATAACTGGAAAATCCCAGCGTAATCCGCTATCTAGGTTTTGTGAAATAGCCCTCTGGACATATTGGTATCTTTGGTCCTTTACCTGTTCACTGTTTCTCTCGAATGGTACAATGTATAACTGTTTCATTTTAACTTTTTGTTTTTTTATGACTCGCGCAATTGTTGTTGTGTTGACCAAATTAACACATATCATCATATAAAAATGAGCGGGAAGATCATTGGACAACCCCAGACCACTCTCACAACCATATTTGAGAAACAGGCCATCAAGAAAATAAAGTCATCATACCCATCCATATTCTCAACAAGCAGTACCATCTGTTACCTCAGGGAGGAGAATCCGTTCCCTTCCCCTACGATCCAAACGAGCCATATCCACCTTTGTGCCAGCATCCATCAGACTATTGAACAAACAATAACAATTCTTCTCTCAAAGTGACTCCATGATTCACACCATTGTCTTTAAGTGTAGCCCTTACTGTATTTCATCAGAAATTGCAGCTCTCTTTGTCTTCTTTGTCTTCCTCCATGCATCCACCCTCTCCCTGCCACTCTTCTCCCTCCACCAACCTGTCTTCCTTGGTCCATTTTCAAAAACGTCTTTCTGAGCGGAGAAGTGTACACTATTAAGTCTAAAACAAAAGCCCCTGCTTAGGTTTTCAGCTGAAAATCTGTTTTGAATGTGTGATTAACTGTTTTGACAGCAGTGTGTTAGCATTTAAACAAAAAGTGCTGTACATCCACAGTGTTGTGCAGATTGGGATAAGTGTGTAGAGTTTTGAAAACGGTTTAGGCAATGAAACTAGAGTTTGGTCCAAATGAACTGCTGCTATGCAGACTGTGGTTAGAGATTTGTACACATGGGTACAATTGTACCCACTCTTGTTTAGCATTTGATAAAACTGTAAACAGAGATTCTGTTTCTTACTCCTTGAAAAATAAACTTCTTGTCCATATTGAAGTGACTTCCACCTGACAATACAGCATAATGTTTTGTCTGACTTTCCATTGACTTCCACAGTGTTTAGCATCACTTACATCGACCATAGTTGGGGGTCACTTTGCCTGCAGATCAGTCAGGACAACGTAGATATTAAGTGCAATCTATTAGCCAATAAGAAAGCTCTTATGTTCAACTCAGAGGAAATCCATCTCCTGCCATGATTTCATTGAAATTGAAATGAACCCTGGCCTGTATTACGCCCACACACAGACACACACACGCACACACACAAACATAACATCCACACTGGAGTATCTAAATGTGTCGAGAGGATGACTGACAGACTCTATCATTAGCATGATAGGCACCTGACAGCATGTCAGACACAGCTGAAATGACCCGCCCAGGGTAAATGATAATATGCTAATAATACCCTTCCAAACTAAAAGACAATTTAAAGGACAAAATAGAGCGACAGAGAGGAAAAGACTGACACAGCAGCTGTGTTTCCAGCCAACCAAAGTTTCAGAGAGCTTCGGAAATGTTACAAAATAAGATGCTAAACATGGTGATTTCTCCAGCTGAGTTGAAAGTAGTACTGAGAAATTGTGACATTGTTGCATTACTTTTGTTCAGACTTACAACATACATTTAGATTTACTCAAATGTTGTATGTAAAATATCTAATGTATTTGCTGTGTTAGTCCTACATTTAAATGACAGATGTAAGCTCTCTCTCTCTGTCTCTCTCTCTCTCTCTCTCTCTCTCTCTAGTATATATATATACAGTATATACATTTAGATCTAAGAAATATGATATTTTTCTTAGATCTAAATTTGAAGTCAGTCTTGATATAGTTTATATCCTTGACGTTCCACTTCCAGGATTGCTCCGTTGTCACTGAAAATTTCACTCATTTAGGCTGGATATCCATTGCCTTGGGCTTCCTTTTTGTTGGCATTTTAAACTCCGGTGGATTTTGGAGGACTACGGTTAACTGCTCCTCAGATCTCTGCAGGGTAAATCCAGACAGCTAGCTAGACTATCTGTCCAATCTGAGTTTTCTGTTGCACGACTAAAACAACTTTTAAACATACACATGTTCCAATTCAATTAAATTTTATTTACAGTATCAATTTATAACAAGAGTTATCTCGAGACACTTTACAGATAGAGAAGGTCCAACCACACTAGACCACATAATTTACAAGGACCCAACAGTTCTACAGTCCACCAAAACAAGTTCCTTCCCGAGCCTATTTTGCAGCGGCACCACAACTTTCGCGGTGCTTAGCACCGCCAAGACAACTGTGATTGGTTTAAATAAATGCCATTAAACCAGAGCTTTCCTCCCATCTCAGAATGCAATGTGGAGTAGCCAGACTCTTCTCCAGCACGCTTTGGAGGAAGGTCTGGCAAAGCGAGACTAGTCTTAATATGTCATTACCTCAGATCTTGCATTAAACCAATTGGATGGAGACAAGTGACAAAAGAAAGAAGAAGAGGGGATCAGATTCTCAGATCAGAGTGTGTGTGTGTGTGTGTGTGTGTGTGTGTGTGTGTGTGTGTGTGTGTATGGATTTTAATCTGGTGGACGGGTTTATTGGCACAAAAAGTTAACAGATTATTTAGCAAGAGCTAAACTTTATTTTGAAGAATTATCTACCTTTACAGCATATAAAGGATTCTCTGTGTGCCTGTTGTCTTTCAAATATCTCAAGAACATCCTCCGATATACTTCACACTTGGCTTCCTGGGTAACCAATGAACATGCCTTTTGGAATTTGGAGCAGTTTGGACAGCGTTGGATATTAGAGGTCCATAAACTGTGACTAGGGAAGAATTGCTGGCTGCATTCACTTTTTCCGTGTCTTCCCTTCATAATAAAAGCCCAGCTTAAATTTACTCAGAGCATTTCGCTAAGAGGGTACTCAATAAAAAGGCATTTTTTGCCGAAGCTACAAGCAGCAATACCACAGGCCAATTCGAATAGTATTGAACTGGCACTGCACTAGTGAAAATAAATGACACGATCCAAAATGAGAGACAGCCTATCTACTACAAATACATTAAAAACCCGGCAAACAGGAAGACGAGATCAATATTCCATAATAAAGAAAATAAAACAATGTTACGAAGAAGGCTTTGGCAAAACAGCAGTGACAGTTTCCTTCAATATGAACAGAGACAATGTTATTTCAAGCTGCATGCATATAATGGAAGACATGACAGTGTCAATTTACCCTATTGTATTGAATATTGTTTTAAGCTATGCTTGCCCATGGCGGGTCCAGCGTTCTCAAAATCTCTGTCAAAACAGAAACACAGGAAGGTTATTTTGATAAATGCATTCTGTCTGAAGAAGTATCCTGTTCCACTTCAGGTGTATTGCAAAATGGAAACATTGTCTTGCTTCTAGAAACTGTTTAAAGCTTTAGGGTATAACCCTTTCAAGCCATTGCCAAATGAATACCTACAAAGCTAATCAAGACTACGAGCTTCACACAACTCTGTCTGTGTTTCTCAGTATGACTATGTTCAAAAGATTGTGTTGCACGGTGACTTTCCCGCACAGAAACTCAAGTGAAGATAATTACCTCTTCTGAAGAGTCCATCATGTTTTGTTTTTTTAATCCCCCGTGTCTCCTTGGCTACTAACAACTGCGTGAGAAGGGGTGGGGGCGGTGCGCAATCATGTAACGCTGTATCATGTGGATGCGCTGACAGCGCTGTTAGAATTCCTCATGGGGGACTATAGCTATAACACTATAGCACTATAACTTTAACATGCTTTCTAAAATCTCCACAATTCATATTGCACTTACAGGCCAATCAAATGAATGAATCCTCGCTGTTCCACATTCCCAGTCAAAGTTCAAAGGTTGCTCACAGACTGTGGATCAGTTTACATTAGCTGTCAGATCTTTCCCATCTATCGCCACTTCTTCATTTTAAAGGGTAAAGTCTTTTTTTTTTCAACCTGGACCCTATTTTCATATGTTTTTGTCTGTAAGTGACTGACAGGAACAAACATCTTTGACATTGGTCCTGTATTAAGTGTCACATGGGTTGTTTTTTTCTCTTTTTCTAATGAAATTTATTTTAAAAATAGTTGTTTTTATTTATGATGTTACGTCGTTACCTTGGTTACGGTAGTCCAACCGGTGAGTGTGTGAGTGAGGAAGGAGACAGCCGAAAATAATGTCAGCTAGACAAGCGCACAACCGTTCGCAAACACTGGACTGATGATGGATTGAGTTTGCAGGCAGGAAGGCAAAGAAAGTGACTTTCACTTTATCCAGCATGGTAAGTCGGACGCTATGTGAAGCTATGTAAATGTGCTGTATTTATAAAGCGCTTTTCTAGTCTTAACGACTACTCAAAGCGCTTTTACATCATACAGGATACATTCACCATTCACACACATTCATACACTGTGGCAGAGGCTGCCGTACAAGGTGCCACCTGCTCATCAGTTAATCACTCACACACATTCACACTCCGATCGGGGGTAACTCGGGGTTCAGTGTCTTGCCCAAGGACACTTCAACATGGGACTGCAGGGCGAGGGATTGAACCACCAACCTTCCAATTGGCAGGCAAGCTGAGCTGCCGTGCTGTAGGTCAGACGGCTGTTATTCTGACAGCTTAATAATCTTAATATCAAAATACAAATACAACTATCTCTGTGGCAATGCCTTTCATCCTATCTATTTTGCCACGTATTGCAGCAACATGAACAGAGGACGTACGTCCACATTTAACACATGCACACACAGCAAGGCAAACGAGAACACGCACATGCACACACTCATGCAAAATATGGCTATATAGCTGCCTGAATAACAGCATTCTCACAGTGATTCTTATGCATGCATCATGATTTATGTCAATGAGCAGGGCCTCGTACTGAAGTCGCTAGCGCCAAACCCACCAGACTCCATTTAAAAAAGCAATACTTTTAGCATGTTTTTGTCAACTTTGAATGAAGTGTATTTTAAGATGCTAAAATTACTGTTTATTTACATGAAGTTTGGTGGCTTCAGCAATAGCAATTTTGCGGATGTTTTTATGTTTAAATGAAGGATCTTACTCTTTAACAGAAAGATCACCCTCCTTAGAACTAATTTCCATAATGCTGTCAGTCTGTCAGCGGCAAACAGCATTTTTGTGAAGATATATACAAGCTGGACAATCGCCCTATTATCTTACATTGTAGCTTGTTTCACCGCTGCCGACTGCAGCGAGCTGGCTTAATACTGGACCAGTATCAAAGATTGTTGTTCCCATCAGTCACTTAGACACAAAAACATAGGAAAAACCCTTAAAAACCAATCTGTTTCCAACTGCTTTTTGTAACGACTTTATGATTGCTTTATTTTTTACTTATTTGTCTACTATGCTACACATTTGTTTTTCTAATTCCACTGAACTAAACTTTTCACTGCAGTGTACCAGCTTTACTTTGGCATCACTCGTACATCTGCAGAATTGTCTGATAGGAATGTAACATTTGAGAATGTGCCGCTGAAAAAGATCCTGTTTTGAAGAAAAGTATAATATCAATGTGACATATTAATCTCAGTCTACCAACAATACTTAAAGGGAGGAAAGCACATATTTATTGGGTCAACACACCGGATAGACAGAAGGACAAATAGGAAATATGGAGAAAGTGGAACAACAACCAAAACAGTGAGAAACCAAAAGACAAAGAAAGGAAAGAAGAGATAAGAAAATGAGGAATAAAGAAGAAAGAAACCCAGAGAAACCCAGACTTAGAATGGCGGGAAGAATGACCCGAGAAAAGGAGACCATAGAGAGGAGAGAGTTGTGTTTTATCACCCCAGAGGCAGCAGCCCTCAGATAAGAGACAGAAAACAAGCAGCAACTGGTAATTGTTTTGCGCAAGCAAGTCCCAAAGGCTTAATGGCAAGAAAGCCGCATAAAAAGATAATTAAAAAGTGTTATTGTAAATGGCTGAGCCGCTCAGCCTGTTTATTTTTTGTAAAGTGGGAGATTGAGGTAGAGAGAGAGAAAGTAGCAATCGTGCCCTGGGCTGAACATATGGAGGCCATGTTACTCACAGTCCAGGCAGTCAACTGACAAGGGTTTCAAATCTGCTGTAGTTGCAAAGCAAAAATGCATAACGGCTACATCCCAGAGAAGTTAGAAGCCCCTTTACACAACTTGTTCAAGGCAGGGATGTTGCTGTGTTATTTCACCTCAGTAGCTATGTTTCCATCCTGCTTAAAACATTCATCCAACAGCTTTAAAGCAAATAAAAACCTGTGCGTAATGACGTCACATGCTGTTTCACTGTCAAACTGGTATATCGAACAGATTGGAGACATTTTAAGGCGTTTCCATTCATTTTTGCAGTGAATCTCACAACATTCCAGCTAATATTTGCTAGCCAAAATGGATTGTGCCATCTACTTACAAATGAGTAATATTGTACAAGTTGTAATAGTGCTTATGTGCCAGTGTGTGATTTTAGATCAGGCAAAGCAAGAGTACATAATTAACAGAGATGAAATTCCCCCCAAGGAGAAGCATGTAATGTAATGTAAGTATGTAATGTTTAACCCCATGGTGGAAGGAAGAGACATGGACTCTGAACTTCTTCAAATGATACTTTGATTTATTTCTTCATCAATCACGTGGAGTGCTGTATTGCAAGGGTGGATTATTGCAAAAATGTATCAAAAATGAAAAAAAGAAAAGAAAACTAAGTACTAACTATTCAAAGTATCATCACAAATTGATATTAAACAATAGCAAAGGCTATACTAGGCCCTGACTATTGGGGTCCTGCACCGGGTCCGGATCATGCACCTGCACCTGCCAACGCTGTTCTGCCTCCTTCCTTTATACCAGAAACCGCCCATACACGACAACACCAAAGTTAATTGGAAATCAATCAAACACCATTATGTTAATTAAACATTCACAAACATTTCTGGCTACATTAATATACCATATAACTATAATATCAGAAATTAAATGTTACATGCTTAACAAGCTTCTCAAAACAGAGAACTCTAGGCACTCAAGTACACCCCTGGGTACTGGCTGACACTCGGACCATACATAACTAAAGTACATAACTACATTTTTAATGTAGAAATGCTACATATAATACCTTTAATGTAAAGTAGCTCTCTGCAGTCCATCTCCAACTGTTGAGATGACCTTCAGCAATTACGTTTTATTATCAACAATAGGAGGCTGTACTTGTTTTGTACGTAGTTTTACTTAATAAGCAAATTGGACTATGTGCATGCATGCGTGCAGCCAAGTTACTTATGATTTTCAGGTAAAACAATAATTCTCAGTTTAAGTGGCCATGATTGTTATAATATTTGTATTACAGAGACATTTTTTAACATTGATAACATTAAAGTTGAATTATAATTTTTCTTTAAAAAAAAGTAAAGTGCTTGCTGTAAACAAACGGGTAAAAAGAATGGGTACAGACAGTTCCCATGCAGTTTATGGACGTCCCCTCTTTGATATGGAGACATTGCTCAGTTGGTAGAGCGGGCAGCCGTAAATAGAGGTCTAGTCCTTGACACACGACCCAAGCTGCATGTTCCCCTCTCTCATTCCCCCATTTTATTTCTATAGTTGTCCTGTAAACAGTAAAGGCTGAAAATGCACCCAAAAATTATCTTAGTTCCCCTCTTCGCAATTCTTTAACCCTCACGTTGTCCTTGGGTCAAATTGACCCGTTTTCCTATATCAATGTTCTTTTTAACTACCCAATTGTAATTACCCAAAATAACATGATTGATTCCACACAATGCTCTTTGGTACAAAACTCTACTTTCATTCATTTTGGGGTGTCTTATTCAATTTTATGGCATTTGAAAAAAAAGAAATGTAAGCGGTTTTGAAATAGTATTGAGTAAAAGTTGACATATTCCAGTCTGTGATTATCCATCAACATTCTTTCCTTTAATTTTAGTCTAAATAATTCCTAATTTCTGCTTTTCTAACTCAAACATTAGGTATAATTTCCTATAAATGAGGATTACTGACCATAAATTCCAAAAATAACTGTAAAATAAGTTAGTGTTACGTAGTGTTGAAATTGTCAAAAAAAACTGACAAACATTGATAAAAAGCATCAACAAAAATGTTGATTTTCAATTTTGACGGGACACAAGGGTTAAATAGAAACAGAAGTCTACACTGTGTGTGTGTGTGTGTGTGTGTGTGTGTGTTTAGACAGGAGCAGCCTTGACAAACAGGTTAGAATGCTTGAATAGGTGTTATTGCTTGGAGCTGGGATGTCAGCATGTGCTTTATACCCTTTTTCCACCTCCATTTTATTACATACACACACAAAATGGAGGGAGGCAACACTTAAGTAGTCAATTCTCTTCTTTGGGTGGTGTGTTATTGGATAGCTGCGATCCCACTACCATCAACAGCATTCACATCTAATGATGGCTCTTAACACCTGTAATTATTAATACAAATATTTGGAAGAGGAGAAGACAGGGGTGTCTCCAGCTTGTCCTGCTTTTCTTCTCCCTTCATCAATATGCCTACACTGTAGTTTCTGTGTTGCATGGATCTATTATATGTATCAATCACCAGCTAACTGGGCCAGGCTGTTGACATTTTAACACTCACCTGTAAGCATTTTAAGAATCAGGAGAATAGACAGAAGAGGGAGAGCTGGATGAATGAGATGGCATGATATGGATGCATTATTCAATGAGCTCTATAGAAGTAAAAGGGTAAGTTCAGTTGGCAAGTGGAAGCTTTAATTAGAACAACATAAGTAATATGTAGTGTGTAGGTAACCAGTGGATGTATAACTGGTCAAACATGTGCCCAAATATTTGGTACAAACCTCCCATCAGTAGCTACCCTGTGGTGAGATTATCAGTGGGTTCAGTGGTGTAGTTATATCCTCGATGTTTCACCTCCGGTGCTGCAGGAGATGTTGCCAGATGTATGTCTTTTAACTGATGTCCATTTCTTTCCACTTTCTTTGTGTTGGAATTCTAAACTCCGGTGGATTTCTGAGGACTATGGTTAACTGCTCCTCAGATCTCTGCAAGGTAAATCCAAACAGCTAGCTAGACTATCTGTCCAATCTGAGAACTTTTGAACGTACACATGTTCCATCAAAACAACTTCCTTCCCAAGGCTATTTTGCAGTGGCATAGTTGCTCCTTTGTCCGCAGCGCTGAGGAGGAAGGTCTGGCAATGCATGACTACATCGATGGTAACAGGCTTTATCGGGACATACAGCTGTGAATCATCAGCATAACAATGAATACAAATGGTTTGATGAGTCTTTAAAAGATGTTAATCAGATGCTATGGCCTTAACCGTCACCAGATCTCAACCCAACTTTGTGATTTAGTTTGACAGCGCTCTCAACCACCATCATCAAAATATGTTTTGTAAGTATGGCTTTTCTTGTTACCCAAATGGATGATAGTTACTGTGTCCACAAATTGATGTTCAAACAGCAGTTTAAAACCACAATAAACTGTGTAGGCAATTTTTAGTAAATCAAACTGACAGAATACACAATTTCAGCCATATATTTGTGCATGTGTGTGTTTCTGTGTTCAATCTGTCCTCGCAAAAGCAGTGCTGGATTAAGAGACAAATATGTTCAAAGCCTTATATGGCACAAAGATTTAGACTAATACCTGATGACACACACATACACACAGAATTCTTTCATTCCCAAGCTGCTCTTCCATCCCTGTCAGTCTTCTGACACTGCAGCGTTCCACATGGCAGAGCTGAGTACAGCCCACATCTCTACAAATGTACTTTTCACTTTAAACACACTCTGTAGCTCTCAATCATGTAGATCCCTGTAATATGTTAAAAAAATTAAAATAAAATACAATATATGCCATGTGTGCATACAGTGAAGATGCTTTCTGTCTGGCTTGATGAAACACACTGACATTCACTCACACATCAACTTAGCTGGCTGATGTCATTTAGCCAATTTACCACCACTCACATGTACATGACATCACTGCTAATCATTTTTCAACCTAGCCTTTACTCTCCAGGGAGCCATTGGCTTCCATTCATCACACTGCTAAAGTGAGCTTGTAGAGACTTGAAACACGGTTGAGATACTGTATGTAATCCATTACAACGAACATCATAGTTAGTCGGTCTGTCTCTGTGACTGTGTCCGAAATCACACCCTCTACTTTGCCATTTTTTTAGCGCTGTCCGGATCTAAGTTAGAATTCTTGTACCCTATACCAGTGTTTCTCAAATGGGGGTATGTGTACCCCTAGTCCTAGGGGGTAGTTCGGAGTACTTTTAAAATACCAGTCATGCATAATTCCTAAGATAATTATACACGATAATAATACATTAAGTGATTCTAAACATTTGAAATGTAGCATTTATTTGTTAATTCACTTAAAATATTATTGTTAAGTAAAGGAGACACTGATGGTGCAGCGCTGTATTGTGCATACCGTAATTGCTCAAATAAAAGCCGGAGCCTTTATTCACCTGAATTGCAGAAGGTGCCCGGCTTTTATTTGAAGCAGGCTTTTATTAGATGCAGTCCTTTATTTCTAATTCCATCTGTTTGATAAGTATAATATACTTATATAATATAAGTTCCAGTGGACAGAGAAAATTCATTTTTTAGGAATCATTTGCAAAAATATCCCCATATACAACTACAACCAGAAGGGCAACAAAGCAATTTGGGTCAGAAATAATCCAACACCACCACTGTGTCAGTTTGAACCCTGTAAATGTACCGGGGATTACTTCAAATACAGGTACTACAGTACTGCAGGTAGATTACAATAAGATCTTACAGTAGTTACACCAGTATCTGATTAAGGTTATGGACGTTAGCTAGCTAGCTTTGTTTCTAGCTCCAGGCTAACTCTTTTCCTCCCACCTCCAGCTAGCTAGCTTTGTTTCTAGCTCCAAGCTAACTCTTTTCCTCCCACCTCCAGCTAGCTAGCTTTGTTTCTAGCTCCAGGCTAACTCTTTTCCTCCCACCTCCAGCTGGCTAGCTTCGTTTCTAGCTCAAGGCTAACTCTTTTCCTTCCACCTCCAGCTAGCTAGCTTCGTTTCTAGCTCCAGGCTAACTCTTTTCCTCCCACCTCCAGCTAGCTAGTTGTGCTCTGCTCCTGTCGGCTAATCTTGTCGGCTCATCTTTTCTTCCAGTATCGGATTCTCCTGGTGTCAATTTCTAAATGTCTCGCAGTTTTTTCACCAGCGTTTTCCTTCGCATACTTTAAAACTCTTTTTGTTTTGTTGTTGGAAAGTCCGTCACTAGCACCAGAGCCGTCATTCTCTGCTGTCACTAAATGAGAACCGTGATACAGCCAATGTAGCTACTGCCATCTGTTGGCAGCTGTACGTTACTACACACTACACGTGGCTGAGTAACACATACAGCTGCACTGACTAAAAGACGGGTAGGACAATAATACTTGCCATGAGTACCGTAATCCAGAAAACACGTGGAAAAAGCATGAATATATTGTTGAATCTGTTAAATTAAATTGGTAGAAATGTACATTACACTGTAAACTTGAATGCACATTACATGAAAGGCACTTAGGAGAATATCCACACTATTTTTCCCTATTTTGTCTGTGTTGACCACGCACCTGGCCAATATCAGAAGCACGGCTATTAATTGACTACCGGTCTTTATTTACGGTATTTCATATAGCTACTGTAACTAATGTTTTGTCCTGTCAGGGGTACTTGGATGAAAACATATTTCAAGGGGGATTTATTATTGAAAAAAGTTTGAGAATCACTAATTTATTAATGTGTGTTGTCCTTTATAAATGAAATTTGCACTAAAGGACAAGAAGAAAGAGAGCAGCACGACTGCAACTTTTCTTACAGAATGAATGTTTTGGTAGGTTTACATCGTATGTTTCTCCGGGATCAGCCAGCGCAAAGGACGTCTATATTCTGACTGGCGGCTGGCATTAGCCGCTGCTAGCTCATTACCACAAAGTTGAAAAATTTCAACTTTCTGATTGACGCTCAACATGCTCAAAATGCCCAAAACGAGACGCTGACTTAAGTCATTTCCATTTAACTTGCAATATGCTCAACTTAGTTTAAAAAAAGTTCTATACATTTATTACGGCACAAATCAGGGCTAGTATTCCAGGTTTCTAAGCTTGCCCTCTTCCGTACTTTAAGTGCAGCGCGGCTAAGTTCAAACTAGAGAGGAGGAAAAAAATGTCAAAAGTAGCAAATAACATTGGGAGTGTCACATAAGCACTAAAGATATATTTGTAATTATTATCTCCTTAGGGACCTACGGTGGTAAGCGGAGGATGTGAACAAAATGTGCTGCTGCAACTGTGGGTCCGGAGGCCAAGGTCTGGCCGGAGGTCACGGCAGGATCTCGGCGGTTCAGTGCACAATACTGAGATGGCTGTTCAGGCTGTAAATCTATGTTAAACTCATAATGGTGTCATGAAAGTAATTACAGAATGTGACTGAAAGCTTTGTGACAATATAATCATGCTCTGATAGTTTACTGTATGTGATGTGGAAACAAACAGGAGGGTATAGTCTAACTCAATACAGTATGAGAGTTAATTTGTCACACTGAGAATTGACAAATTATGTACTCTTGTACATCCTGTATGTATTTTAAATATAAATGCAAAGGCCTAGCATCATCTTGGAAATGTCGCAATAGCAGCACGTCTCTGTTTTCTACTAATCAAAATGATTTAAATGATCGTGAGAATTACGAAAGATTAGATTCAACTTTATTGTCACTGTGTCATTGATACTATAAATAAAATTGAATTGAATTGAATTGCAGAAGAAGTACAAAGACAACAAAATGCAGTTTGCGTCCAACCAGAGCAGAAAGGTGCAATGTGATATCCAAAGAAAGGAATTATTTGTTATTCCTTAAGACGGCAGGAAAATGGCAGAAATAATATTTTAAATGTAAGCAGAGCAGCACATCACAATATAAACAGCCTCAGTCTACTTTGTATTTGCAAAACATTCTGGCTCGGTACCGAGGACTATATATCTCATCCGCTTTAGTGAGCCAGTAAGTATGCAGCATGCTTCTACCAAGATCTAATAATGCTGCCGATTGGTTGTCCAATGTTACAAAATTGGTCCTAGTCCGAAAGATTAATGTTCTTCTGGCCAATACCATCCTATGACTCAGTCTTGTCTCTATTTTTCTGTGCTCTTGTACACAGATCAAAGCATTAAGCCAATGTCTTATAACCGTAAAGGCGAAGTTGTTTTGGTGTCACCTGAAGTTAATGGAATCTGTCTTACTTGGCCAAACAAACTAAAAAGAGTGAAGACTCCAGAGTTGTAATAAACCCCAGCTAACACTTGAGTCACCGGCTTCGCATTTCTTCCCACTGTCATGCTGAGAGAAATATTTCCCCATGGATGGTTTTAATGTCCATCTCTTCAACAGCTGGGGAGGCCGACAAGTCAATTATATTTCAAATCATAGAAGCAGCAATTCTGTTATCAGTGACCTGTCAGCTTTGATCTAATGGTGGTGGTGTTTGACTAACAGGCGCGTATAATGCTGTTGACATCTGAAGTGAAGCTCACCACACCTCCATGTTGCAGTCAGTCTGACACTGTGCCACCTCAAAGAAAAACAGGTGATGCCTGGATGGGCATCATTTGGCAGATTGTGTTTGTGTATTCAAGTGTGCAACACTGTAAATGTCCAAATTAGTCCCCACATTTAGTGAAGTCACACTCCTGTATGGTTATTTTTTGGGGGAGCTTTTATTTTCTCCCAGTTTGGCATGTCCAATGTCTTCTGTACTGCAGTTCTTGTCACCACTAATCTCACATTGTCAGCCCTAGCTTCTATTCTAGGATAGGAGAAAAAAAAGGCTCCAGGTTGTGTTGGGGATTTCTTGCTCTGTGTTCCCCTTTGGAACACTGTGTCTGACTCTAATTAAAGACCTATAGATCCCCACACATTTGTTAAATGGGTATTACATCTATCCTAAGCAAGAGCCAAATAAGACGATAACAACCGGGTCCGGTTTTCGCTGTTTTTCATGGGCCATTAAGCGCATACTTAAATTGACTGGCGTTTTGTACACAATACGGTACTTTGTTGCGTGGCGTAATTCCCAAGAGGCTGCCTTGTGGGCGGCTCTGCGACTTGCACATACAGGGAGCAGATCAGACAAGGAGCAGATACAGGGAGCAGATCAGACAAGGAGCAGATACAGGGAGCAGGTCAGACAGGGAGCACATATAGGGAGCAGATCAGACAGCAGAGCAGATCAGACAGCAGAGCAGCATTGCACACAAAATGCCAGAGTGTAAGTGCAGCTTCACAGTTGAACTGCAAAAAAAACTTTAAACATACCGTCCCAGTCGGGACAAGTGGAGGCGGAGTGCACCGTATGCAGAGCCAGCACATATGTTTCAGTGTCTAATAAAGGTGCTGGAGATCTCAAAGCTCACATGGACACTGAACACCCTTATCTTAATACATTGAAAAGGTTTTAAGAGATATTTTATTTGAAGCTGGATTTTGAAGCTGACACATAATAGGCCATTTAGAATATTATTTTCTATTTATGTATTTGAAAATTTAAGCTATAATTTTGTTACAGATTTTATTTTATTGCATAAGTTATTTTTGTACCATAAAGCATGTTCATTAACCTCCGAGATGCCTGTCTGAATTTGTGTCTCGAGGCCAGACCGAGTGTCCTCTTTTTTTGGAAATCAAAATATGGTAACCCTATGACAACACAACTCTTGGTCTCTTATCAGTCTCTCCAGGATTTCGCAATGTCTCAGTCACACCAATTCACGCATATTCAACCAATCACCACAACTTTTTTCACAAATTTGACCAATAACCAGAGTTTCTTGCAATTTAAACCAAACCCAGAAGTCCCACGTGCCAGACTTTGAATCAGTATGTAACTCTGAGAACCGTGTCAAACCGTATAAATGTGTGTCCCAGACCAGGATAGGAAATTAACTAACAATGTAAAGAATAACAAGCCACTGACAGACATGTTCAAATTTTATTAATTCAATGAATTATGTTCAACAGACTTTCAACTCACACCTCTGGCGGAGCTCTTCGTGCATCCCTGTGGAGGCTGGGGGCATTGAACCAGAGCTGACAATGTTCAAAGTTTCCATTGCTAAAGCTGCGGTGGAGAGCTGTGGTCTTAGGGTCTTAGGTGCCTCAAGGGGCGGTAACCCACGAACACCCTGGTGGACACCGGCGGTTAGGGAAGCCATCCGACTGAAGGAGTCTTTCCGGGAAATGCCATCCCGGAGGGATCCAGAGGCAGTTGCAAGGTACCGAAGGGCGGCAGCCTCTGCCGTGAAAGAGGCAAAGCAGAGGGTGTGGGAGAAGTTCGGAGAAGACGTGGAGAAGGACTTTCGGTCGGCACCAAGGTGCTTCTGGAAAACCATTCGCCACCTCAGGAGGGGGAAGCGGGGAACCATCCAAGCTGTATACAGTAAGGATGGAATCCTGTTGACCTCAACGGAGGTGGTAATAGGACGGTGGAAGGGGCACTTTGAGGAACTCCTAAATCCAGCTGACACAACCTCTGTGGTAGAGGCAGAGCAGGAGGATGATGGGGTATTGTTGTCAATTTCCCAGTGGAAATCGCTGAGGTAGTTAAACAACTCCACAGTGGCAAAGCCCCAGGGTTTGATGAGATCCATCCAGAAATGCTGAAAGCTCTGGGTGTGGAGGGTCTGCCTTGGTTGACATGCCTCTTCAACACTGCGTGGAGGTCTGGGACGGTGCCTAGGGAGTGGCAGACCGGGGTGGAGTTTCCCCTCTTCACAAAGGGGGACCAGAGGGTGTGTGCCAATTACAGGGGTATTACACTTCTCAGCCTCCCTGGTAAAGTCTACTCTAAGGTGCTGGAAAGGAGGGTTCGGTCAATAGTCAAACCTCGGGTTGAAGAGGAACAAGTCTGTGTTTTGTTGATCTGGAAAAGGTGTATGACCGGGTCCCTGGGAGATACTGTGGGAGGTGTTGCGGGAGTATGGGTTGAGGGGGCCCTTCTCAGGGCCATCCAATCTCTATATTACCAAAGCCAGAGCTGTGTACGGGTTCTCTGCAGTAAGTCGGGACTCATTTCAGGTGAGAGTTGGCCTCCGCCAGGGCTGCGCTTTGTCACCAATCCTGTTTGTAGTATTTAGGTAGAGGTTTCTGAGGCGTAGTCAGGGTGGGGAGGGGTTGCAGTGTGGTTGGCTGGGGATCTCATCGCTGTTTTTTGATGTGGTCCTGATGGCATCATCGGCCTGTGACTTTCAGCACTCACTGGATCGATTCACAGCCGAGTGTGAAGCGGCTGGGATGAGGATCAGCACCTCTAAATCTGAGGCCATCATTCTCAGCAGGTAACTGATGGAGTGCCTTCTTCAGGTAGGGTTTGAGTCCTTACCCCAAGTGAAGGAGTTTATATACCTTAGGGTCTTGTTCGTGATTTATCGCACTGTTGTGACAAAGAGAGAGCTGAGCCAGAAAGCAAAGCTCTTGATCTACCGGTCAGTTTTCATTCCTACAATCACCTATGGTCATGAAGGCTGGGTCTTGATCCAGGGACAAGCGGCTGAAATGGGTTTCTTTAGGAGGGCTGGCGTCTCCCTTAGGGTGAGAAGCTCAGTCATCTGTGAGAAGCTCGGAGTAGAGCCGCTGCTCCTTCGAGTTGAAAGGAGCCAGTTGAGGTAATTCGGGCATCTGGTAAGGATGCCTCCTGGGCGCCTCCCTAGAGTGGTGTTCCAGGCATGTCCAGCTGGGAGGAGGCCTCGGGGAAGACCCAGGACTATACATCTCCAACCTGGCCTGGGAATGCCTCGGGATCCCCCAGTCGGAGCTGGTTAATGTGACTCGGGAAAGGGAAGTTTGGGGTCCTCTGCTGGAGCTGCTGCCCCCGCGACCCGATACTGGATAAACGGATGAAGGTGGATGGATGGAAATCCACCAGCCGTTTTCATATTATACTAACATTTACAGCATCCTTAGTACTTTTGGAAAAGTTACTAGGAAACGTCAACCTACAGTAGGTTGACCAGATGTCCCGAAATATTCAGGACAGTCCTGAAATCCAAGCACTTGTCCCGAATCCCAAATCCTGCCCTTATTGTTCCGAAAATTACAGCAAATACTCAAGAGTAGACTCAAGTAGTTAAAGTCTGATAGTGATTGAGTTTTCCTGCAGCCAGCTCCGGTCAGCTGCTACATAGGTAGCTAGGCGCCAATTTGGATAAATACGCATTGCTATTTTTCATTCATTCAATTTTTGAATAGAGGCTCAGGCTGAAACACGTGGCTACAAAAGCAAAAACGTCTCTGCAGGTACCGGGAGGACTGGGTAGGGAAATACCCCTGGATTACTGCAGTTTGATGCAAACAAAGTGTTTTGCAATGTTTGTAGGAAGGAGTTTGGTATTTTACACAAGGGGGAGTCAGGCATCAGGCTGCATGCTAGCAGCAAACTACATATAAGTTAGTGATAGTAGCCTAGTATGTAACTAACAGCACAACTGTACAGACCACCACTTTGGTTTCATCCTTCTTTAAGCGGGAGGATGACTCCATGAATAATAAAATAACTGCTGCTGATCTGATTTTTTTTGTTGTTGTATTTTTTGGGTTTGAATTGAATAAAAAATGATAAAATAAATCATTTTGGTGCGGGGTTTTGAAATTCCTGTTACATTCCATTGTTATTATATTTATCTGTAAATAGTTACATTATTCTACAGGTCTTTGCATTTTTTTTAAACCAACCACAATCTTGGAAAGAAACTTGTTTTGGTGGAACATTTGCACACTGCAAAATAAAATGCAGCGTACAATATTAAATAAAGTTAATTGCTCACAGAATACAGTGATGTTAAAATAGCTGGATAGATGGTGAAACCGCATTAGCTGTTACTGGTGTGTGCTTCGTCCACAGCAATCCCACAAATCTGTCCCAAAATGTCCCAGGTAGAGAGGAAATGCCGTAAACATAAATACTAGTGTTGTTTCCCAAATGAAGGGATTTTGAGCGGAAGGTGTGGGGCAAAGCCTGACCACCGCTGTCTTTGTACAGTGCAACATTACATTCATTAATTTCCTTAACAAATATTGGCCAAACTCAAACGTAAAGGCAATTTAGGAATATGCCTGCCTTTTAAAAAGAAAAAAGGGCTTTATGGCACTAAACACAGCTTAATTAGCACAACTTTCATGCCTTTCTATCACATCTACAGCAGTCAGATTCACTGTGTTCACTCGGAAGGAATCATTGTACTTTGGTAGGCACTTTTAATGACATTTTGAACATGTTTAGAGACTAAAAACACATTTAAAACTTGCCCTGTTGAAGCCTGTTGGGTGCTAACTCTTGCATGTGGATAACACGGTGTAGGCAGAACCATTTGGTTTCGTTTTTCTCTCTACTGACAGCACTCCACATTTACAGAGCTACATGTTGGAATCAACCGGAATTCTCCTTTAAGTATGAAAAATTTATGTAAATGTATAAGTAAATATGTCTTTATAGAGTGGGCAGGTGGCTGGGTCGATTTTGTGTGTGAGAATATAATATTATGTGACAGACGCTGTCGGCAGATCCAGCTGCGCCGCCGTCTCATCCCTATTAAAACACAATATAAGATTATTATGGTTCCAAGAATGTAAAGAAGTTAGCAGTTAGTCGTAAGTATTAACTGGATAACAGTAAGGTGCAAATCCAAAATAAACACCATGTCAAAAATATAACAAGTTAACGGTTAGACCACAGATGAGATGCGGCATATAATTATGTACAATGTTAAATCTAAGTGAATGTGCATGTATTTGGTTAATTTCAAATGGTAAATGACTATGACCATGATATTGCACATAATGTCCTATTATTACACATTATGAACCATGGTGTTCTTATGTCAGAGAGTTGTATTAAACTATCATCCACTGAGAGCGAGTAATCCAGAGACAAAGGAAGATTTAAACAAACAGAGCAGAAAAGAGGCTGGAGCCACCTCGGCACCCCATGTCTCTGCTGTCCAACTCTCTGCATGAGGTAGATGAGTTGTAAAGTTTGATTGCCACAGGAAGAACGTATTTAGATTAAATATACAAGACAGTGGGTGTGGTCATTCTAGTGCTCTTCTCCTTCTTGTTTCATTTCATGAATTGTGTCTTCTGGATAGTGATTTTGTTGCATCATAGTGTCTTATGCTCGTATTTCTTATACACTGGTTTAAGAACATCTTGCATCTAGTTTAAATTAGCTGGCTAACACCAGCACATTTACAGAAATTTTGATTAATGTGTGTTGTCCATAAAGAAAATTCAATTTAAGTATCAAATCATAACAAACGTTATCTCGAGACACTTTACAGATAGAGTAGGTCTAGACCACCCTCTATGATTTCTAAAGTTATATTTGTTGGGCGTTTTAGCCCTTTATTTGTATAGGTCAGCTGAAGACATGAAAAGGGGTCCTATTTCAACAATCCAAGCGAAAGGCGTGAAATGCATGGCGTAGGTGCATTTAGGGCATGTACGAATCCACTTTTGCTACTTTAATGGCGGAAAAAAGGGTCCATTCGCCAGGCGCATGGTTCAAAAGGGTTGTACTTAGTGTCTTTATTAATCATAGGTGTGTTTTGGGTGGGACATGCAATAAACCAATCAGAGGTCATCTCTCATTTGCTTTAAAAGCCAGGCGCATTTGTACTTTGACACATTGCTATTACGATGGCGGATTTGCCACGCAGGAAGGAGAGTTTTTCAGGAGAAGAAAAGGATCATATCATAATACTATTTCACATTGTAATAGTTATGTTTTTATCTTCTGCATGTTTGTGTGCTGTAACAAGCATATGTGCATGCGCTGTGCACGAGCCTAGTAGCATTTTACTAATCCATCCATCCATCTTCATCCGCTTATCCGGTATCGGGTCGCGGGGGCAGCAGCTCCAGTAGGGGACCCCAAACTTCCCTTTCCCGAGCCACATCAACCAGCTCCGACTGGGGGATCCCGAGGCGTTCCCAGGCCAGGTTGGAGATATAATCTTTTCACCTAGTCCTGGGTCTTCCCCGAGGCCTCCTCCCAGCTGGACGTGCCTGGAACACCTCCCTAGGGAGGCACCCAGGAGGCATCCTTACCAGATGCCCGAACCACCTCAACTGGCTCCTTTCGACACAAAGGAGCAGCGGCTCTACTCCGAGCTCCTCTCGGATGACTGAGCTTCTCACCCTATCTCTAAGGGAGACGCCAGCCCCCCTCCTGAGGAAACCCATTTCGGCCGCTTGTACCCATTTTACTAATGCGCTGTTAAAATAACAATGAAATGCTGCGTTATTAACTTTAGACCAGGTTTTTGTTGGTCAACGGTGCGATCACTTCCCACTGCCTTAAGATAGCAATACGCCAAGAATGCACCTGAACACACCTCCCTGTAAGACCAGCACGCCCATGGGCGCACAGATGAGCACAAGTGAATTTGCTATTTAAACAACGGGAAATTAACAATTGCGTCGGTCTTAAACTAGCAAAGACACTTGCGTTGAGCTTTGCGCTGCGCTGCCCAGGTACAAGATAGGGCCCGAAGGGGGTGAGAGAGGGGGAACGACATGCAGCAAAATGCTGCAGGTCAGAGTCAAACCCGCGGCCGCTGTGTCGAGGAGTAAACCTCCATATATGGGCATGTGCTCTCCCAGGTGAGCTACCACAGGCACCCATGTCAGTGTCATTTTGAATGAGGTTTTTTTTTAACTTCTGGAACAGAACTTGGGAGTTATGGTTTTACATCGCTCTCTATTGGCTCTTTTCCCACAACCAAGATGAAGCAGGGACACTGGAAGTCAGTTGGGGGTACTGAGAGAAAGTCAGTCTATATAATGACATCATACAAAAGGCTGGCCAACATTCATGGGTTTTGCATTAATCTTGCAGTGGTGTAAGAAGTATTCAGATCCTTTACTCTAAAAGTACTAACACCACACTGAAAAAAATATAAGTAAAAGTTACTTAACCTTTGTATTGTCTTCACTTTCGGGACCCTCTCGTATCCCTCGGGTCAAACTGACCCGTGACATATTTAGGGTTTTAAAAACAATTCTGAAATAAAATTTGACTTCATAATCTATTAACGAATATTGTCTTTATCTCAATTTCAAACAAATGAGATAACATACTGTATATGTTTAGTAAATGCAGTCAGTCTCTACGAGAACACAATTAAAAATGGAAGTGCGATTCATTTTTGTCATAAGGTTATAATTTATGTTAAAAATTCACTATGGAAAAAACATAAGTGGCCATATCCAGAATAATTTTCTGAATTGAGTTAGCAATATATGTTTATCACAGAAAATAAAGTAAGGCCATTGATTTTCAGGTTTAAAAAAATTTACTTGTAAATACAAGTACCTCAACATTTGTACTTAAGTACTTTCCACCACTGAATCTTAGTGGCCAGGATCAGTTAAGAACATGTTTTACTAATGTCAGAATGTTTTACAACAGACAGCAATCTTGAACACCAACATGTTGAAGCAACCATAGCAACTACACAGTCAACAACACAGGTATAATGCATGTGTACTGCAGCAAGAGGAAGAAAAAGTGAGGCAGTGTATGGATGTGGGTGAAGGATTTGACCCATAACCAGGTTATTATAGATTATAGGGTGGCATTTTCAGCCTTTTATTTTTGACAGTTGAAGACACGAAAGGGGAAAGAGAGGGGGAATGACATGCAGAAAAAGGCCGCAGGTCGGAGTCTAACCCTGGCCCGCTGTGTCGAGGAGTAAACCCTTATTTAAGGGCGCCTGCTCTACCAACTGAGCTTTATGGGCGACCGTGATGAATTCTAAGTAATAACAACAAAACTGTTGGCGCGTCCACATGATACAAGCCTTTTGTGATTGCACGCAGCCCCTCCCCCACACAGTTGCTAGTAGCCAAGGAGGACACGGAGGATTAAAAAACATGATGGACTCTTCAGAAGAGGTCATAATCTTCACTTCATTTCCTGTCAGCAAAAATCACCGGACGACAGAGAGAGTTGTGTGGAGCTGATAGTCTTACATAGCTTTGTATCAACTCATTTGGCAACGGCTTGAATGTAACGGACATTCATTTATATCAAATAGTTGCGCACCAAAGCTTTAAGTGTAGATGAGTGGCAGATACTGCTAGCTAGCTCACAAAAATATTTGTATGTGGATATACAGAACAACAAAAGTGTGAAATTGTCTACAACACCTCTTTTGTGTGTCATTTGTTTTCTACCACTTCTTATACTTGTATTTATGTATGACTTTAACTGCTCAAAACCATTACAATTGAACCAAGCAAACTAACTTAATAAAATAATTAATAATTTATTCAAACCCGACTTCCAAAAAAATGAAAAAAGGTCAGTCAAATATTAGAAAGATATTCAAGAAGCTGTTATGGCCATTTTACATGTACTTTTAACATAGTTTCTGTATGTCATCTTCTTATTTCTCCTTCTTACCTGTTTCCTCATTCCCTTTTCACTTTTTCCTTCTTTCCTATTTCCCTTATCTTCCTTATTGCCTCTCCTAATCCCCCCCTTCCCCACCCTCCTTCTCTTTCCATTCACATCACAGCTGTAGATACTGTAGGTGCTAGTAAGGGAAGAGCGAGAGAAAAAAGAGCTCTCACCTTTAATAAACATTTTGTCATTTACAAAAAGATGCCCATTCTTGCAGATACATAATTCATAGGCAGGGTTGTCGGTTCTTGCTCTCGGTAAGAATAAATAATGTCTTTTATTTTACACCTCCCTCCCCTCCTCTCCCCTGTCTCATTCCCACTGATCCCTGCGTTCCTCCACCTTTCCTTGTCATCTATGAAGGATGTCTTTACAAAGCCAGGCAGTGACAGTATGCTGTGTTAGCGTTTAGTTTAAATGCGTGTGCAGGGCTGAGCCATGCCCTGTTTTGAAGATGCACTAACGCTAATCTATTCACCAGAGGCTCAGGCTTACACACTCACAGACACACTGCAGTCCTGGAAGCACATACTGTACACTGTTATAAACACAGACCGTGTGGTGATAAGGGTGTCTGCATGGCAGCTTCCACCCATGTCTTTTGGAAGGTTGATATCAGTTGGTACAGGAAGGGAGATTGGTTTAATCACAGAGACTGTGTAGTCCTATACTGTAGGTTGAGAAGGCAAATTGAGGAAGGCTAGGCTAAGTAGCTAGTAGGGGTGTTGAAATTACTTATTGCATCAATACATCACGATGCGGACCTAGACAATTCTGCATTAATACAGTGACAGATCATAATCGATTATTGCCTACTGATGTTACTTGATTTTCCGGTCGCTGCTTTTTATGTTTTTTCCTTTAGTCTGTTGTGTTCAGGAAGTGTCTTTTTTAGGAGCAGATACAATAAAAAAGAAGAGTTCATGTATACCTGACTGCTTGAATTAGTTGATGAAAACCATGTGCGGCAATAAATAACATTGAGAAAGTGACGCATTGTGATGCATCGGGACGTCAAATGGATTCGAATCGGTGCCAGGATAATAGTAATCAATTTTGTGGATACATTTCACATTTGCATTCTCATTCTCATCCCCTACCTGCACGGAGAATAGAGAAGCCATCTCTCTGGAGCAATGGTGGAAATGGTGCATTCAGTGCAGGGAGCAACGTGCGAGATACAAAACAGCAACACAGTGGAATGCAAGTTTTGTGGGAAAGCGCTTGAAAAAAGTGAACAGAAATACCTGGCTGGGGGCGACCTCTAGCTTACCCAGCAGAGTGTGTTCCCCATGTAGGCTGAGTCCTTGGCAGCGGCCCTGAATTATCAAGTTTTACCCACTCAAACCATCGAGAGTTTTACCCACACCCACAGTGTCTCTTAATATTATCCTACTGAGGGATTTTAATGTTCATGTTGATAATACTGACAATATTTTTACAAAAGATTTTAAATAAATGTCAGGTTGCTTCGACCTAAGACAGTGTCAATGTTAACAACCCACACCAAGGGCCATATCCTTGACTTTGTTTGTTGTTCCGGCATCACACCAAACAACATCACCTCTGCGGAACTACCCATCTCAGACCATAAAGCTGTATTATTCAACACCAATCTAGCACTCAGTAAATCAAGGGTGCATCACATCATGTCATATGGCAATCAGACATGTTAAGCCAGAAGATCTCAGTTTAATAACCTCAAACCCCGTTCCTGTTCCAACCCCCTCACTCTCAGCTCTAATAGACTACTACAACAGCTTTTTCTTTTTGCATTTAATTCTCTAGCCCCTCTGAAAACACGGGTAGTCTTATTTTACAAGGCTGCTCCCTGGTACACACCTGAACAACATCAGCTCAACGTTTTAGGTTGGTGCCTGGAGAGGCTCGGCACCAAGACGGTATTTGCTGTTCATAATGTATTTTGAATTTCTGCTCAACTACAAAAACCTCCTATTATGCAAATATCAGCACAGGTGAAGTAAGTACCAGAACACTCCGCAGTGAAACTTGGGGGGTGGCAGTAGCTCAGTCTGTAGAGAGCTAGGTTGAGAACCGGAGGCTTGCTGGTTCAAGTCCACATATGGACCGGTGTGCAAAGGATCAGGGAGGCTCCAAAATCAGGGTAGCAGCTGTCGCCATGGTCCTGCGATGCCGTGTTCATCCTGCTACGCCCTGCTACGTCCTGCTGTGCATTGTAATGCCGCACAGTGCCCTGCTATGCCATGAACTGCTACAAAGAACTACTACAAACTACTATTTTTTCTATTTTTGTTATTGCCACTCTTCATTCTAACCCCAACCGGACGTCAAACACCACCTACCAAGAGCCTGGGTCTGTCCGAGGTTTCTGCCTAAAAGGAAGTTTTTCCTCGCCACTGTCGCACTGTTGCTTGCTCTGGAGGGAACTACTAGAACTGTTGGGTCCTTGTAAATTATGGAGTGTAGTCTAGACCTACTCTATCTGGTCTAGACCTGCTCTATATGTAAAGTGTCTCGAGATAACTCTTGTTATGAATTGATACTATAAATAAAATTGAATTGAATTGAATTGAAAGGTATTTGAAGAAATATTGAAGACCCTGCTCAGCCCATTCACTCTGACATCTCTCCATTTATGCATGTATAGGACCTGAGCATGTGCGTGTGTATTTCAGGCCTGTGTGTAATAACAACACAGTGTAAATTGTAATTTCCCTATACTAAAACCACATGAAAAAAAGTTGAACAGTAAACTTTAAAATTAAACATTGACTGTTTTTTTTAAAGTTTTTGAATTCTGAAATCGGCACAATCCATGAGCAGCTGACCTCTGCCAACATCATGCAGACTGAATTAACATTAATGAGCGCCTTGACACTGTCCCCCAACCATTGTCCTATGTAACACCAGTCATCTAACTAAAAACCATATTTATAAACGTATTACTACGGCCAATAACTCAAATGTCACCTGGTTTCAAACCCCACAACCCTAGTTACAGCTTGCCTGCATTTTATAATTTCCCTGAAAGTTGTCATAATCAGGCCAACCTAGAAAAAAAAACTAACTGCCTATTTTCAACTTACCATTCCTTTCCAAAATTAGATGATGGAAAAGGAAGTTTCATCTAAACTCCAGTCTTCTGGCTAGAATTGGAGTCTGTGGCATTGTGAATCAGTGGTTTCCCACATTCTATAGAGTTTCACAATTACAGGTCAGAAAGTGTCATATTTTCCCACGGAGTTCCACATGGTTCAGTATTAGAGCCACTCCTGTTCCTTATCTACCTCCTCTCCCTTGGCAACATATTTCGCAGTAATACTTTATTTGAAGTGGTGTGCATAAGACTGATATGACACCGTTATAATTATGACATGAGCGTATTTTATTGCATTAATTATACCAGTATACCAGTAAAACCCACACTACACAGGAATCATACCTTCTTGTGTCTGAAAAATCATCAAAACATTTGTGGTCAGAGAGGAACTTTCAACATATTACAGATTGATCACATTTTCTGGACTAATTCTTGAAATGAATTGAAATTAATCCTGGCTGTGTAATTGCATGTGGTGAGAGGAAAATAGCCATTACTTTGTTGTTCCTTGCTGTTCAAACCAATCCATAATTATGGCTGTGACCTCTCCCGGTCCCACAGGTCTGATCTGTGCCAACCCATTCCACCTGTACCTCTGCTAATGCTCCTCGTCTTCAACCAACCAATCAGGCTTTAGGGCTCAGCTTTGAGGAGTTAATGAATCACAATAACCGTGGTGACTCACAGATGCCTCTGGGGTTACTGAAGCAACTGTACTCCAAGCATGTGTCATCTCTGAGCATCAGTGGTGTCAGTCATCAGAGATGCTGTTAACCCTGAGTGTGTGTGTGTGTGTGTGTGTGTGTGTGTGTGTGTGTGTGTGTGTGTGTGTGTGTGTGTGTGTATACATGCATGTGGAAGTTGGTGTTGCAACCTGGTTTCCTTGTTGGGTTGTCTGTTGATCTGAATCCTTTTGTTTGTTTGATAGAGTAAAATGATTGGTCATACCTAGACTGCTTCTGAATAGTAATCAAAAAGACTGTGCGTGCGTGTGTGCGCGCGTGGTGTGTCTGTGTGTTTCACTTATAATGACATTCTCTGAGCCTCTCCAGGCACTGGCAGCTGGAGTGTTACCTGTGGTGCAACAGTGCCCCCTGCAGTACGTATTGGTCTTGTCATGTACAGCAGTGCATAATGAGTTCAGAGCAATAATTCCTTTAAAAGAATTGTTGCTTATTAGTTAGGCAATGTTAGGTTAGCATTGCAAATTAGATTAGATCCCGTCTGTTGTTCAAGTATTAAAGTTGAAATATGATACATCAGGGCCAGATGAACCTGCTTTGGTGCCCACGGGCAAAAGTAACCCCCCCCCTGCTCCTCCCAATTTCATTGTATTTTGTAACAATCCCATTTCCTTTAAATACCCATCAGAGACTATCCTCATGGCAGTCTTCACATTAGCCTTATTATTATCATTATTATTATTATTACTTCTGTATTATTGTCCAGGTCTCCTTGAACAAAAGATTGAACCCCAAATTACACCCGATGGCCGTGAATGTGCAAACATTTTTATCTGATGAGCAGGTGACACCTTGTATGGCAGCCTCAGCCACCAGTGTATGAATGTGTGTGAATGGCAGAGATGGGAAGTAACGAAGTACAAATACATTGTTACTGTACTCAAGTAGATTTTCACTTTACTTTACTATTTATTTGTGTGCTGACTTTTTACTTTTGCTCCTTACATTTTAACAGGAATATCGGTACGTTTTACTTTATATTTAATTTTACATTTTACAAAATTTGCTTGTTACTTTAGTTTAAAATAATTTCAGTGGAAACCCCCGTGAAAATGCACCCACATGAAAATAATTAACTGCCCTTTGTGCACTTTCTGCCCAATAAAAGCTCAAGGTACATATCTACACATGAACATCTAAAGCGTTTAAAGACTCTATTTATCCGTTGTTTATTTCTAAAGAAACACAACAGTGTATAAAAGGCTCCGTTACCTTGTACCTCACGTTATGGCTCTGTAGCAGATGTTTTTGTAAAAATAGACTAACGATTGTGTCATAACCACGCGACTTGCTGTCACACAGTAGAGGAACTACTGTATAGTACAGGAGAAGCTTGCAGACAGTTTGGACTTACATTAGCTGGTTTAATTACTAATGTTAACTAGCATGTTAGTTAGCAATAATTAGCCTATGCTATCTCCTTACATATACCTACACTCACCGTCTCTGCTGATTGGGAATGTTTGAGATTTCTCTTGGCACAGCTACCAGAAGACTTACATCTTTCAGACAGGTTGCCGGAAAAGTGCTTCTAATAGCCTTCACTGGTCTCCGTCCAGAACAACAGGGTCTGTTGGGCCATTTCTTTAACTGTCAATATTTGAAAGCTGTGGACATCACTCTGTTATGTTCTTTTTGTGTTTTGCCTGTTGTTTATTTGGGATTTTTCTTCATTTGTTGAATAAATATAAGAAACATTTGATCACAAAAAAGTGGAGTTACTGTTAGTATTTTTCGCGTCATCAACACCGAATTCAATCTAATTGGATGGGAATATATGTTGCACTTGATGCTAGTGATGGTCAAATGAAGCTTGGCGAACCACTGTCTTTATTTTCTGAGCTAACTAGATGACGCTCTCTGTTCAAAGGGTTGAAAACACACTGAATTGCCATTCCTTTAACCTTTTTCTTTGAACATAGAGCGCCGTCTAGTGAGCTCAGAAAATAAAGACAGTGGTTCGAGAAGCTTCATTTGACCATCACTACTGGACGCACCACTTCAAGACGACTGGACAGATTCGGCTTAATGGCGGTAATGGTAGCACGTAGTAGTATGTATGAGATGTATAGTAATGAAGTAGAACTACTTCACTACTGTACTTAAGTACAAAAAGGCTGTATCTGTACTCTACTGGAGTATTATTTTTTTCTCCTACATCCACTTTTACTTCAGTACATATTTTCAATGAGTTACAGTTACTCTGATACATTTTTAATGTGCTGCATCGTTACTCGTTACAACCAATCACCGTGAATTTGGTGTGACTTGCAAATTTGACCAATAACCGGAGTTTCCCGCGACTTCAACCAATCCCAGCAGTACCACGTACCAGACTTTGAATCAGTTTGTGACTCTGAGAGCCAATGACCAAGCAGTAGTGAGAATGTGTTGACGTCACAGGTACGTCGCCATATTCATTTCCTTGTGTCTTCCTTGGAAAAGACACAAGTACACAATGACTTAAATTAAAGACAGCTACGCTCGTTATTGTGAGTGCAATAAGTTAAAGTCCAATAAGTACTTTATCAAACCGTATGAATGTGTGTCCCAGGAAAATAGTCCGACCAGTCGAACGACAAACGCCATAGTTAGTCACCCATATATATTTTAATAAACAGATATAATTCTTGCATTTCCATGTTATTACATTTCACAAGCGTAGTTCCTATCGAACTATTAGGAAACCACGGACCATGGGAGATTTCAAGTGACATTTCAGTTCACGTTGCATGGTGTTCATTGTTCCACATGACTGTTTTCCCAAGATGGCGCCCGCCTGTATATACGTGAACGGTACTGTCTTTCTAATTTTTGTGTTTACATGCAGAGCCCCTCATTATGCTACCGTGGAAGTGTGGTGCTATTTTGAGCCTTGTTAGTCGAGTAGAAATAGCAATTTCTTTCTACTTTACCCGTGCCTCAACAACTAACGTTATAAAGTAATTAGCGGTTTGAGATAAAACTGATCACATTCGATAAGCATGAAAATAAATCCCAGAGAACTGTCGAACTCGGTAGACATGTTTTGCGCCAGATTTGTCCTTTAAGGGAGACAAACGTAAATAGTAGTAAGAAAGACCGAAAATCTACTTAAGGATGTTGGTGGTGATGAATGGGTCAAACAACACAGGACTATCACCCAGGAGACCGAGGTTCATGTATCCGTTCTTGTCCCGCAGGTCAGTTAAACGTACATTTTGTAAACCCCACTCCCAATCCTTCCATAACCCTTTCATTTCAGGTTTATTTATCAGGAACAATGTACACTGATACTACACAAAAGTCAAATGTGCAGACCATTTTTACATCAGCTGTCTCTGGACTTGTGGTCAACCTTTTTCTAGCTTTGCACCTGCCACCATCTTGCCTCCACTCAACTTCACAGCTACTTTAGGAAAAAAAAACATAATTTACCCTGCATGTTAAAAATTGACACCAGTGGTCCCAACCCAGAGCATCAAAAACTGACGGCAAGGGGTCCTGAACAAGCGCATTGAAAAACGACGGCAAAGGCTTTCCCTGAGCATCAAATATCTCCACGGATGGGATTAAATTGGAATTAGTTGAAAGCCCACTGTGTTTGACTTAGACGCTAAAGGAGACTTTTTGCATCAGTAACTAATGCCAAAGGCCCCTGACCAAGCATCGCTTTTTGACGCGCTAACTGTTGAGAACAGCACTATTTAAAGGCAGTCAATTAACCATTTTGCTTTTGTGATGCATATTATTAAACAAATTTGCAATTAATCAAATTATAACAGACAAATTACCACACAGCACAAAAGGAGCCATTTAGGTCCCTGTAGATCGGGCCCCCTCAATGCCTGCCTTGTCTGTTGTCTGTAACCCAGCTTTGGATTCAACCAAAAAGAAAAAGAATTCACAAGGTGAACATGTATAGGAATGTGAACAGAGAGTGGGATATTATACAGTCCAGTTAAAACTCTATCGAGACGGGCTATTGGAAAACCAGCCATATAATAATAATAATAATAATAGGTATAGAATAAGCAGCAATTGTAGTATTTAAGGAGCTGCCTTAGCCAGTGCAAATGAACACATGAAGTGGGAGAATTGTAAGGATGTGTATTCAGAGAGCCAGTCACTACGGTCTTCAGAAAGGCAATCTCCATTCCCTGATGATGATGATGATGATGATGATGATGATGATGATGATGATGACGATGAAGTGAGAAAGACATATTATAGCAGTGTCTCTCACCCAAGGTTTGCGTAGTGTTAGTGCCACAGGTTGCGATAATCACTGACAGTGCTCTCTGTCTCTCTCTTTGTTCTCTGGTTTAATGAGTGGAACATTTTTTTACTCACCTCATCAAGAGTAAATCAATAGTCAGCCTCAAAGACAGTGCCATTTAGGAAGGTGACTGCTAAAGGTAGCAAACTATCGATCTGCCTAAATGAGCCTCGCCAAACTTTATGAACCAAAAGGAGGGGGAGAAGTGTCTTGTTATCTCCTTCTAAACACAGTTTAACTGCAAATATTCTGTTGGTATAGAAGGAGTGTAGAATGACTTAATTCACTGAAGATTTTACATTGTCATGTTAGAGAAGGAAATCATTGAAGTGTGAAGCTGTTTGTGCTTCAATACTTTTTACACTCAAAGAATAAGTGGTTTTATATACACCTGTTCCAGGTTAGAACAATTAAGGGTTATATTGCTTAGTACTCATTTAGCAAACTGAAAATGTTATATATATTATAATATTATATTTATATCTAGGCCTATATAGATTCATTTTAGAGGGTTCATTTAAAAAAAAAAAAATAAAATAAAGTTGGGGTGCTTTGTTGCTAAATCAGAATCAAATCAGAATCCAAAATACTGTATTGATCCCGGGGGATGGAAGGATTGTTTTCTCCCATTCTAGAAAAAATAAATATTGATGATTGACTTTGAAGTTAGCTAAAATGCAAGAATACGTAATATGTAAGAGTATTAGTCAAAATGTACATGCATAAATGCGGTATTAATGCCAGAGTAAACACGTTGTGTTATTTCATTTGAGTTCTTACGCACAGTATTGCACAGGTAAAGATATAAATTCTAAATTGGGTTATAGCTGCTGACAGGGTGAGTTAAGTCCAAGAGCTCTATTGACTCCAAGAGCCTGACACAAGATTTTTAATCAAGAAAATTACTATTTACAACAATTACATCACTCACTGTGAAAGTTGATTATACGTTTTGAGCACCACAATAGACCCTTTTTTATACAGCACCCCTAAAAGCTACCATTACAAAGTGCTTCACATTAAGGATAAATAATAGGGAAAGGCTAAATGGTAAAAGTGAGTCTTTTTATTAAGATTAGTTTTGGGGCTTTTTTCCCATTATTATGTAAAAGTAAGGCTTGAAGATTTAAAAGTGACTGGTCAAAGTTATAGCTATTCCAAAGGGTTAGAGCCCTAAAGCAAATGCCCTGTCACACTTGGTCTTTTTCTATCACTAATTTAAAAAAGACAAAGAATGTGTTTCAGCTGTTAGGGGTACTACTACACACAAAACAGGAAATACCAGACACCGCAGAGCACATCCATTTCTCCACTTATATTTATCTCTGCCAACGAGGTTATGTTTTCGGCTCAGTTTGTCCGTTTGTTGAATGGTTTGTTTGTCCGTCAGCAGGATTACCGAAAACTTACAGGCCGGAAGTTTTTTAAACTTGGTGGAAGGATGGGCCGAGAAAGAACCCATTGAATTTTGGAGCAGATCCCAATCATGGGGAGGACACAACATTCGGGCATAGAGGACTGCATGGGGATCCTATGGGACAACACAAGTCTCGTAGGTTTTAACAGAGATGGTTTATATACTTTGCTGCAGGGGGCAGAGTCATAGAAACAAACTGTAGAATTGGACAGTGTGTATAGAGAATGTGAACTTGCCATCTTGAGAGGATGCGCTCTGTTTACCTCAAGGGGGTAAATCTCTCCTCTCTAAGCGTAGCTCCTATGGCGCCATTTTAATGCTACGAAGCCATCACCTGCCGTTAACATCCCATTGACTGCCATTCATTTTGACGTCACTTTGACAGTGAATAACTTTACATCTGAAGCGTTTAAAGTCTCTATTTGTCGGTTGTTTATTTCTAAAGAAACATGACAATGTATAAAAGGCTCCATTACTTTGTAAAAATAGGCTAACAATTGTGTCTTAACCAAGGGACTTAACCGTATTTTCTTGCAGACAGTTTCGACTTACATTAACTGTTTAGGTTTAATTACTGATGTTAACTATCATTTTAGTTAGCAATAATTTGTCTGTGCCAATGTTATATCCTTACATATACTTACGCTCTCTGTCTCTGCAAGATTTGGAATGAATGATTGAAATTTCTCTTGGCACAGCTACCAGAAGACTTACAACTTTCAGATAGGTTGCCCACATCACATCTATGTCACCAAGCTCAGTTGGTCTTCTAATATCCTTCACTGGTCTCTGTCCAGAGCAACGGGGTCTGTTGGTTCATTTCTTTAACTGTCTATGGTTTACTTGTGCATGCTTTTTTTTCTCTTCCTTCTCCATCAGATTTAACTGTTTTAAAAACTTTTTAACCAAACAAAACCAGGTGAGCAGGAAAGCAGGCAACAATGCAGGAACAATTTGTACATTTACCTATGAAACGTAAAGCACAGTATTTCATATGTATTACATATGTTTATTACTGTCAGTGCTACATTGACTGCTGCTGTATAAGACCATATTGTGGGCCATGTAGGGAGGAGGTCTGGGTGGATGGCTGGGTCAGAATACAAAAGACTTACACCCAGGAAACGCACGTTTGTTTCTCTGGAATATTTTAATCAAAAATACAATCTTTTTCCTAAACTTAAAGCGGAACTCTTGCCAAAATGCAACCTAGATTCTTTTTGTGAATATACCCGATTCAAACTTTTGTTTAAAAGCATAATTAGGGCAGAAGCGCCACTTTTAAAATTTACCATATTATAATTTTTTCGGTCAAATGGCCTTTTGAATGGGAGTGCTAGGGGCACTAATATGATATGAGCATTAAAACACTAAGAAGGCTCAAAACATGAAACTTTGCGGTTCAGAGAATATAGGACCCAATTGCAGAGACAGCATGCAATAATTGAGGTTGAATATTTAATTAAAAAAAACCTGAAAAGCATCCTGAAGCTAACAGGCAAACCACAAAAACAGAACAGGCAGAATCCCAATAGCTAAAAAAACAGGAACGGCAAACACAAAAATAGTGGCAAGTGAAATCCACTAAATAGTGAACAATAATCCGACAAGAGACAAAGACAGAACAGAGATTAAATACACAGGGTAATGAGAAGATAAGGAACAGGTGACACTAGGCTGGATAAACAGGTGAAAGACATAAGACAAAGGTGGGAAAACTAAAGACAAGAACAAAAACTAGACAAGATAAGGGAGAAAACAGAGACTTCAAAATTAAACAGGAAACAGAAACATACAACCATGACAGCACTCCCATTCAAAAGGCCATTTGACCAAAAAACGATAATACGGTAAATCTTAGAAATGGCGCTACTGTCCGAATTATGCTTTTAAACAAATGTTTGACTCGGGACCATTCACAAAAAGACCCTAGGTTGTATTTTGACCAGAGTTAGGCTTTAACAAGGTGTTTTTGTGCATAAACTTAACTGTTGGCGCCACATGATGCTCGCTTTTTGTCAGCTAAACGTAACTGTAATGTCCACTGAAAGGATGGGCAGCTCGCGGTGCCCTGTTCCCGACTCAAAGTCACCTATTGTCAGCTAAACTCAACAAGCAACTGCCGCTGCCACAACAGACCGCTTACAGAGTTATATAGCCGGGTACAGTAATCTATTGTTGGCTAAACTCAATTACCAACAGCTCCGGCTGGTAGCCGGCTTAATCTTGGTTTGCATACATTTTCGTACAATATCCTACAGTCATGAGAATGCGTTGAATAAAACAAAATAACAAAAAAAACATTGACAATCAGCAATTGAGGCAAAATAAATGTGATTGGGTCTCCTCTAATCAACTAAAATCTCATTAGTTTTGCAGGTATTTGGTTACGAACCAAAGTAAAGGATAAAGGGAAATCTTGACTTGATAAAGGCAGTAGAGAATCATGAAAGTCATTACAAATTATATTTATTTCATGGATTGTCATGTTCCTCTCATTAAGTTATTTCAGTTTGGAAGTGGAACTGTTGGGCCAACCAACAGACCAAATAAATTGCAAAAACTGTAAGACATTAACCAAGAGACCGATGGAATTTATATATTTGTTTATTCTCTTCATCTTAGTTGATATATCTCTCTTTTTGCTATAAGATGTTTTATATTTTGTACATCTTTGTTGTTAAATCATATGGTTATGTGATTGTGATAACCCTGTGGTTACATCAATAATTTCCATTACAAAGATATTTATTTCCAGAACATGGGAATGCTTTTTGTAATAGTTATGATGCTAGAAGGGAAGAACACATAGAGGCGACCGTAACCAGACATTTAGACACTTGAAAAGTGGTGAAAAGCTGGCTGTTTAAACTATGACAACTCAAAGTGGCAGAAAAATGCATCCATTCTGAAATAAACAACAATAATAGCAGTACTTATCAAGCACGCATCACGGTCATTAGTCCTATTGGACAGGTGCAGCCAAAAACCACCTTCACCCACCAGTGCCCTGTAATCAATTTCATTATCTCACTGTTGTTGTCTGGCATCTCTGGCTCCCTTCTGCCTGATCCTCCGCAACTTGTTTGCTTGCTGATCTTTTTGCATGCCCTCTCATCCACCTGCCAGCCGCCTTCAGTTGTCTGCAAATCTGTCTGCCTTTAAATCAGCTTCTCTGGCTGCATGTGTCAGTTTCTCTCCTCCTCTCTCAACATCTTCGTACTAGGTTACATTCGTCTGCTATTTCCTTTCTGGAGTGTGATGTGATTTGTGTCATATGCAGGTGCGATGGATCGCGTACAAACCAATAGGGTGTCTGAATAGTATACTGTATGTTTATACTTCTCATCCAACCACAATCAAATTCACTCTATCCAGATGGCGCAACTTATTTGGATAGGTTTTTTTTTGTTTTTGTTTTTTAACAATGACAAGCCGGAATAAAAACAAGCCAAAGTGAAATAGGAATACCGAGGCTATTTTTTAAATGTAGGGAGTAGAAAGTACCGATAATTGCGTGAAAATGTAACGAGTAGAAGTAAAAAGTCTGCTGTAAAATAATTACGCCAGTAAAATATAGATACCAAAAGTTTCTACTTAAGTAAGGTAACAAAGTATTTGTACTTAGTTACTTGACACCTCTGAGTAGCAATAATAATAGCATTAGCAGCAGTGTTTCTAGTAAAATCTAAATTATACCAACCCTTGTTGAGTATGTAATGATGAGTATAGAAGACTGACAAACAGTATATATAAACTGGTTTCCATCAGGCAAGCCACTTTAGGCTGACTAGTTTTTGCCAAGTCATTGATACACAGCCACAGACACACACCCTCTCACTCTTCTCTATTAGAAAAATTGTTGACTGTCCCCTGAAATAAAGTGAGAATCCCACAGATTGAAAGTGAGTGAAAACAACAGGAGGATGAATGAGGAAAACGTAAGAGGGCAGATGTAGGTCTCATAAAGCTGAAAGAGGGCAGAGGGATGGAGCAAATTGATCAGGTTATATCTGGTCATAAAGTCACTCAAATCAAATAACAGGCCTGCAGGTCTATCTCGCTTTCACTTTCTGGGAACAGCGCCCAAAGATGGCTTTATTTCATTTCAACTGTTCTCACTCACGCTTTATCGCTTCACATAACACACCACACACACAAACACACACAAACACACAAACACTGTGCTTCCAGGCCTGGACTGATGTGGGAATGATACGGGTATCATACATTTTATATTTAGACTTGGGGAGGCACAACCAGTTGTCCTATTTTAAAGTTGAAATTGCACTGCTGAAGCGCTGCCCACCTTTCAATATTGAGTCCGCCTAAAATAACTGGCCATAAATGATATAATGTTTGATTTCTTTCATTATAAATGACAGGTAACGGTACAGACAACATCTGTGTCCCAACAGGTGTCAGCGTGGACAGCAGTGTGTCCGAGCAGCTGACTGATATAAACATAAGTAATGTTTAGGCATACTACACGTAATGTTATTACATTTTATCAGTGGTGGAAAGTAACTATACCATACTTAAATACAATTGTAAGGTACTTTTAATTAAGTATTTTAATTTTCTCCTACTTTATACTTCTACTTCACCACAATTCATAGTCAATTAGGCCTATTGTATGTTTTACTTCAGTATTTATTATATAGCTTTAGTTACTTCACATATTCCGATTAATAATACAAAATATTATGAATAAATGATGATGTATTAAAGTGGATAATGATAAGAATTTGTTGATCCCGTGGTGAAATTTTTTAAGCTAGCTGCCAGGTCATGCTTATCCTGTCATTTTGGTTAAAGTAACGTAAAAGTAACGCAAAAGTAGTGTAAAGCATTACAATTCAGAGACAGTAATATTATAATAAAACTAATTACTCTCAGATGACAATAATAAGTAATCTATAATGTATTACATTTTGGAAGTAACTTGCCCAACACTGTTCACCACAGCTCATTTTAACACCGACAGAAATGTCTATTTTCTGGGAGGGGGTGCTGGAAATCACTACTTCAGCCTTTGCACCAGACAGTGCTGTCCAACACAGCAGTGTGAGTGTGAGCCCAACCCAAGACTTTCTTTTCAAATAATTTGAAAAAGCTATTAAGGAAACTAGAAAATACAGGTGTTCACAAAGCACCTTTTATTATTATGACAATACAGAAAATGGTTCATATCAAAGTTGTGCATGCTCATATTAACCCAAAAAAACCTTAAAAGATTTTAATACCAAGTACATTAAAACAAAACATGCAAGAATTAAACCTCCCTTACAAATCCATGGATATAGTTGAACTCGGCCAGCCATGCCAAAACATTTATTTATGAACAACTTCATTTTGTCTACCGGGGGTAAAACGGCCAGAAAAGGGGACAATCCCACACATTTCTCCAACCTCATTACTTAGGTCATTACTTTGTCTCATACATTGCCAAAAGTAGATCTCTTCTCAGTTGCCCTTCAAATAAAGGGTTTCATCAGGGTGACATCAATGACATCCAAAAGGTCACCGTGGGCATTTATGATTGCCAAGTGGGTGAGTCTCTAGATCGCCATGGTGTTGCACAGCCAGGTCTTCAGCCTACACAGGGCTGAGAAAGAGTACTCCAATGCAGATTGAGGCGTGCACGACTAAAACAACTTTTACACCTACACATTAGGGTTGTAATGATACACCAAACATGATTCGGTTCATATCACAATTTTGAGGAAAAAGAAGAAGATATTTTTATTTAATAACATTTGAATTCAAAATCTTTCTTGGACTATATTGGGGAAGATGGTGCACGGACTCTTCAGAGTGGCCTTTATGGTCTAGCATGGTCCGAGATCTCGAAGTATATTTCCAGATGACATGCAATGGGTACAGTACCTCATCTTGACTGACTACGTTGAGTGTGCCTCAAGTGTGCAAACCTTCTATTTTATTTTATTTTAGTTATTTTATTTTTTTTAATTACTTTTTTTTTGCTGTCTAGCGTTTTTTTTTTTAAGAAGTTGTGGGTGGGCTAAAAGGAGGGCTTTATTCTTTACCTAATGGCTGTGTTCTTTTATACTGTATGTGCCCTTTGAAAAAAAAGCTTAATAAAGATGTTATATATAATAACATTTGAAAAACCTGTATAAACTGAACACCAAAAAATATTAACTATGCAAATTATTCACAATAAACAGTACAGGCCAAATGTTTGGATACACCTTCTCATTCAATGAGTTTTCTTTTCATGACTATATACATTGTAGATTCTCACTGAAAACATCAAAACTATGAATGAACACGTGGAATTATGTACTTAACAAAAAAGTGTGAAATAACTCTTAAATAGGTCTTATATTTTAGATTCCACAAAGTAGCCCCCCTTTGCTTTTTTGATAGCGCTGCGAAACCCTTGGTGTTCTCTCAATGAGCTTCATGAGGTAGTCACCTGAAATGGTTTTCACTTCACAGGTGGGCCTTGTCAGGGTTAATTAGTGGAATTTCTTGCCTTATTAATGGAGTAGGGACCATCAGTTGTGTTGTGCAGAAGTCAGGTTGATACACAGCCGACAGCCTATTGGACAACTGTTAGAATTCATATTATGGCAAGAACCAATCAGCTAAGTAAAGAGAAACGAGTGGCCATCATTACTTTAAGAAATGAAGGTCAGTTGGTCCGGAAAATTGCAAATACTTTGAATGTGTCCTCAAGTGCAGTCGCAAAAACCATCAAACGCTACAATGAAACTGGCTCACATGAGGACCGCCCCAGGAAAGGAAGACCAAGATAACTCTGGGAGTTGGAAGGGGTGTGTTGTGATTTTGCCTTCTCACAGCGCAGGTTTGTGGATCTGAGTGTTGCTCTTTCGGTTTTATATTGCATATCGTTACAGCCCTAGTACACATGTTCCACCAAAACAAGTTCCTTTGCGAGGCTATTTTGCAAAGGCACCGTCATTGCGTCCGGTGCTTAGTGCCGCCCAAGCCGATTGTGATTGGTTTAAAGAAATGCCAATAAACCATCCAGGAATGTTCCTCCAGAGCTTTGTGGAGGAAGGTCTGGCAATGCAAGACAATATGGTCCATGACAATGCCTACTGCTAATCTAACTGAAAATCTGACTTTCTTATATTTCTCCATCAGACCAAAGATTAATCTGCTGTTGTTTCTAGCCTCTCTGAATCTGAGAGACTGATACAATAATTTTCTGCACCTTAGGTTTAGTTGTCCTTGACTGCCCCCCCCCCCCTTCTCAGTTTTCCCTTTTGCAGATACTCTATATAAACTTTCTCTTCTGTTTTACTGTATATTTTCAGAATGAGGCAGGAGCAGACTCTTCAGTGCTGTGTTACTCATATTGATATTTTCTTCCCTTTCCAAATGACGGTCTCCAAAGTGATTGACTGAAATGATTCCCTGTGGACAAAATAAAGAGGCATTTATCGACATAAATCCATCTTTTGAATTGCAAATATAGTCCAGTTCCCAGATTTACACTCATAATTCACCTTAGTAAAATCACTTCTTTTTTTCTCTGTTTTTACCAGCACAGATTTATTGTGTTGAAAATCTATTTCAACAGGGGAATGTGTTTGTGTATAACACAGATGTGTAAATGAGAGCCCATATTCGTCTAGACAAATGGGAAGCCATAGCAAATATGCAGTAACGCCTGAAATTCCACACGGTTGTAATTTAGCTTAATGGTTTTCTTTTATGAATTGCTACTTTTCTTTGTTCATTTTTGCAGGTTTCATTTGTTTTTTTTCACACATCAAGACATGAGCGAATAAAAGAGGAGAGAAAATTCTCTTGTGCTCCCTCACCACATTTCCACTGTTTCTGTCTGGTTCTCCTGGTGTTGTTGGTGGTCCTTAACCTTGCACCACAACTGGATTCTCCCAAGATCATGTGAGAAATATGGGATCATAAGATCACACAAAAATTCATATAATAGAAATCAGTTTTGAGAAAAAAAATGATTTACCAAGTAACTAAAAAACCTGAACTCACATTCATGTTTAATTAGCTTCAGGATGAGTGTTTGTACAATAACATAAATTGAATAAAGTGTGTTTCATCAGGAGCTTTTCTGCTATGAAACTAAAAATAATAAATAATAAAAAATGAAACTAGGGAGATGTTACAATTAGTTCCACCGTGGCTAGATAAGATATTTAATGTGATGTAATAAAATATGCCAATGTAAATACCAATTGCTTCAGTAGTGTACACAAGAGCATTTTAATAGTGTAAATGTCTCAGTAGTGTATATGAGAGAGTTTTAGTAGTATAATTTAGTGTTTCATTAGTATGTGAATGTGTGTGAGGTAATTGTGAATAATGTCCCAGACGGCCCCACACACTCCAACACCGTCCTCGTCAAAAAAAGGGTGTCTAAATATAAGATAAAAACACTAAATCTGAGGGAAAAGGTACTCAGAACAACTGAAATTATCTGTCCATGCAACAAAATAATTTCACTTGACAAGCATGCTTATTTTAAGATTATTATCTTTTTTATATTATATTTTTTTTTTAAAAATCACTCTGAAAACAAGATAAATTATCTAACATTTCTAAATCTAAGTTTGTTTTTTATCTTGGTAAGAACCACATAATCTGCAGTGTGACACTACTGACCTCTCAGTCCCTCTCTCCTCTGCTCATCATCCACATTCAGTCCTCCAGCATCCATCTCCAAGCTTCGTCCACCGTGCCTTTTGCTGACTTTCCCATCAGTTAACGTGTGACTGGAACTTTTCACACTCTAACTATGTCATATTCATACTTTTGAATTCCCCACCCACAAAAAAGAACACACACTAGACCTGGTTTCTCCTCTTAACCACCATCAACAACATAACCCACACTGACCTCACAATTTCCGACCACCTGGCCATCACCATTGACATCCCAACTCCCTCCACCAAGCAAAAACGCACAATAACATTCAGGAACCTCAAATCCATCGACTCCACCTCTTTCTTCCCCATATTGACAACCATCATTGCAAACTCCATTGACCCCCAAAACACGTCCCCCACTGTCCTTGTCAATGCCTACAATGATGCGCACTCATCCTGTCTCAATACCATCTCCCCCCCTTAAAACTAAATCTGTCTCTTTCACACACTCCGCCCCTTGTTACACCAGCCAACCAACTCTGCCTCCTCAAAGCCAAATGCTGACAACTGGAATGTCTTACCAATAAAACCGGTCTCACTCTCCACCTGGAAGTCTTCAAACAGCATAGACAACAATATAAAGACGGCCTCAACTCTGCCACTACTCCGCTTCTCCTACTACTCCACTGGCATTCAATCTGGCTCCAACAGTCCCAAGACCCTCTTCTCCAGAATCACCAAACTCCTGAAACCCATGGACACGATCTCCAACTCCGTCACCACCTCTAAGTGTGATTTGTTCAACTTCTTCTTCAAAACCAAGATCGACAACATCTATAATCAACTGGCCTATAGCTCCCCCTCCTCCACCCCTGGACCTCCACCACCCTCCCTTCCATCCCTCTCTTCATTCACTCAAATAACTGAAACCGATGTATCCACCATAATCTCCACCGTAAAGTCCTCAACCTCTCCCCTTGTCCCAATCCCCACATTTCTTGCCAAGGCCTGCCTCCCTTCGCTCTCCCCCCTCATCACAACATAATCAACTCCTCTCTGGCCCGTCTCAAAATCCTGGAACGAGCTGTTGCTACTTAACCTCAAACTCACTTCAACTCCAATAACCTCTATGAACTATTTCAATCTGGCTTCTGCTCCAAACAGCACCGAAACTTCCCTCCTCAAAATCACCCACAACATTCTCCTCACCATCTTCATCCTCCTAGACCTTAGCGCAGCCTTTGACACAATCAAACACTCCATCCTCCTTTTACTCCCTCAGCACCTTATTGGAAAAATCTGCTCCGACCTCACCTCCTATCTTTCTAACATTTATGACCATTACATCTCTATAAACAACTTCATGTCCTCTTCCACTCCAGTCACCCATGGTGTCCCCCAGGGTTCAGTTCTTGGCATCCTCTTTATCCTGTACATGCTCCCGCTTGGACAGATCCTCCGCTGACATGGCCTCCACTTCCACTGCTATGCAAATAACACCCAACGTTGCTTGTCCTCAAAGACCATCACAGCCTCCACCCACTCCACCCTTACAAGAGATTCTAATAATTGGTCCAAACCTCATCCGACATGCCCAGACCTTTTCCCTTCCCTTTCCCAATGTTACCACCTCCACCTTGATCCGCCACCTAAGAACCATCTTCAATCCCACCCTCTCCTTTGTAGCTGCAGCTGAAACACTCATCCATGCCCTCAACACCTCCAGACTGAACTACTGCAACAGCATTCTTTACGGACTACCAAACAAAATCCCCAACAAACTCCAATACATCCAATCACCTCCACCCACCGCCGAGACCACATCACCCCTGTCCTCCACTGGCTCCCAGTCAAACACAGGATCAACTTAAAAATACTTCCCCTCACATAAAAAGTGCTTAGTAACATTGCCCCTCCAAACCTCTCCGACCACCTCCCCCACCACAACAGCTGCAACCAAGATCTTGGTGCCATCCTAATCCAAGGAAATATGCTGGGCGATAAAAAAACATAAGTACTCCCCAGAACTAGGTTAGTAACAAGCATTTCTGGGACCGTATGCACACAAACGGAATGTGAGAGGAGAGAACAGCTCAGAACTAGTCTAGAACTATAATAGCATGACTAAAAGAAACAGGTTAAGGAGAGGAGCCTGGTCGGGCTACAACTCTCCCTGACCGTATTGGGCTGTACTGGCCTGCCTCCCTCTACTTTTATTATGTTATTGATTATATGGTAAATTACTCTGATGACTATGAATAGAAGCAGGTGGGCCTGGCTAGGCGGACGCTGCAACTGCTCAAGCACCGTACCGTCCTTCAAACAGGCCCTCAAAACTCACATCTTTGAACTTTTTCCTGTTAACAGACTTTTCCAGCTTTTCCCTCCTTTTCATTGTCCACCTCTCTTGCTTGCCTCTGCTTGTCCATGCATCTATGTGTTTTTCTTTTCTTTTGTCTGTTATGTAACCTTGTCTATGTACCTGGCCTGTTTGTTTCTATGTAACCACAACGTAAAGTGTCTTTGAGTGTCTAGAAAAGTGCTATAAAAAATGTATTATTTAAAATTAAATTTAAATTTGGAACCGGCTAACGCCTCACATCCTTGAAAGCCCACTGGGATTCAGCACCTCTCTCTCCAGCACTAGCCGGTGGCGCCTCACGTCCTGGATCTCTTGTCCGTGTGTTCTGCCGCTCCTCCAGCGCTCTCCCCTTCCCTGCAGTCAGCCACAGCAGTGTTGTTTCCTCCTTGCCGGCCCCGCTTTCCCGTCAGCTTGTCTCCATCTTCTCCATCTGGCGTGTTTCCCTCGTTCTGCTCTGCTTCCTCCCCGTGTACTTCCTGGTTTTCTACTCTCCATGACCCCATCTCCAACTCCATTTCATTGTCAATGATTGACTGTCAAGTTTGTGTCCTAAAACAGTGTTATTGTCCACTGAAGCGCACTATGGCAGGAAAAAAAAAAGAAAATATAAAAAAAAGATTATATAAACCAACACAATCCCAAAAGCAACTAGGAAACATGCAAAGAGAAAGTAAATCAATAATTAAAGTACATCGAATAAATTAATAAAACGTGCAATGCACACAACAAATAAAGAATAAATGAAGCAAACCAAAATATACTTGCAAAAACAAACTATAACCAAACACACAAACCTACTTTCTAATTAACACCCCATTCTGATTGTGACTCTGATTCTGAATGGAACTGAACTGTTTTTCGCTCTTCTCCCACATGGCTTCGGAAAGTGTTTGATAGACAGATGGTTGATCCAATCACCTGCCAAGTATTTTTTTAAAGTGCCTGCCCTTTTCCAAACAGGTTCCATTGACGGCTTCTCAGATGATTATGTGTAACTAACCATCTGGCGCCTCAGTATTGGTTGGTCCTGCAGGTTGTAAGGGAGCTCCAGATTTTTTAACCCCACCGGAGTCCTGTCGCCTGGGACCGATAGATGATAAAAAAGGCTGCTCTCTGTGGGGGTTCCAGGACTGAGGAAACTCCCTGCATCACACTCTAGACACACTCACACACCTTTTTACATAGAAATTATCATCATCACCTTCTGCTGCTACTGTGAAGGTAGGAAAAGATAAGCTCTAATGCATTCCCAAACTGCTTTAGTTTGCTGTTATTCTTTCTATGTTGTCCTATTACTATTTTCATACACCCAATACAAGTGTTGACTAGTTCAAACCCCCTGTTAGTGTAATGGGAATTCTCCCAACCAGAGAAATTCAACTTTCTTTAAAGCTACAAGGGCAAAAACCAATTATGAGTGAATCACATTTTCTGTTTGATGTTTTTAGTAAAGCAGGGTTTTTCCTGACTATTTAGACGCAGTGTGTTTTTGCGCATATGAGCGTAAAACATTTGGAGTGCCGCATGATAGTTCACGTGTCACACAGCCACACACATGCTCACAAAATGTGCGTGTTGCGCTCACAGGAACTGATGAAGTAGCAGTAAAGTTCTAGCTGTGAATGTAGCGGTGCAGTCTGTTTACTGTTTATTATATTCGGTGAATAAATGCTGAAATTCCTAAAGACCCAAGCTAAGTTCCAGTGTTAAGTGTCAAATTACAAACAATAAAATAATGTGCTACACTCCAGAGCAGTATTAATCTGAGTTAGAACTGAAACATTAAAGTAAATGGGAAAATTTGGGTCAGACATATTTGGGGACATACACATAGTTTTGAGTGCAGGAGGACTTTAAGTATTAATTTTGGGAATAATTACAAGAATATATAAACAGATATCTCTGATAAAGGTGTGGCCATTTTTCCAGATCTACAGCTATATCCATTACCTATTTTATTTTATCTTTTCTTTTTATCTTTAAATGTATTTGACTTGGATATCCAGATGATCATCATGGACTCACTCAGAAGGAAAGTCAAGTTTTTCATCAAGATGTTTTATAAATATTTCAATTTCATTTCATTTAGAGATATTTCAGTTTCAGTCTGTTCCCAGTAAGATTTGGGAGTATTTTGGTGCTCAGGGAAGCTTGATAACGACAAGGCTGTGTTTTGGCCTGAAAGCTGAACCTGACAGCCTTGAGCAATGGCTCACAGTTTCTTCATAGTTGCTATGACAGCTTCTTCAGTGTTGCCAGGTTCCTGTCACAGCTGACAGATCTCTAAATCAATCATTTTTCTCAGAATGTATGCTTCTGCATGTCTTCAAAAAGTGTATTAATTGATCAATGTTGGCATCATTACACTGTTGACTGGGATGAGGAGATGTGAAAAATAAATCCAGCTCATTAAGCAAACCAAAGAGGCAGTGTGGGTGAAATACAATGTGAGGCTAGAGCAGATTAATGGAAGAAGCCCAAACATCAAAACTGTGCACAGAGGTGATTCTCTGCTCTGATCAGAGAGAACATTTCTCCTCATCAGAGTGAGAGAAATTTGTGAAATTGCGGAGCTCTCAGATCTAAAGAGTATAACGATTGTTTGGCCGTGGGGATAATGGACCGTACTGGTTCAAAACTTCTAACAGGGGTCCAAAACCAAGAAATGAGATGTGAGCACCACAAATCACCTGATATTTTTTATATGTGTGAGCTGTTTCATGTCCCAGTCATCCAGATGGTGGGGATAATTGGTTCTCCAAACTTAATGCAGGCTTTTTGCAGTTGTTTCATTTATGCATGTTCATTTGCGTGCGTGCGTGCGTGTGTGCGTGCGTGCGTGTGTGCGTGCATGCATGCGTGCGTACACATACCATTCTCACCCTCCCAACAAAGCCACGAGAAGCAGAGTGACACTCGCTACTGTCCTGGGAGCGAGGGGGGCTATGTTTTAAGAGCACCACAGCCCCCCGAACAAACACGCATTATTCATCCCAACAGAACATAATAACTTTAATCCTCCTCCTATACACAAGAGTGCTCATTAACTCCATTTCCACAGAGACTGTTTGAGTGACTAAAACACATTAGCACCACAAACAGCGATCAAAACATCCCATTTATCTTTGTCTTCCTGCCACCCGTCCCACAATTCAACCTGATAAACACGCAGGCAAACAATAGAACAAAGAATGCACAAGGGAAAGCAGGACATCACTACCAAACACCCAGCCAAGACGAGATAAACAAAATCTGTTCTTTTTTCCCCCAGAATTATCTGGGTTATTAGTTTTCCTTCACGGTTAAATGACTGTTGGCTCATTTGACAGACAGGATGAATGCAGGGAAGTGGGCTGGATGCTACAGAAGGAAAGCTTACACTGATGTGAAAGAATGCACACTTATGATGTCAATCCGAACCCGGCTAACACAAACATCAGCGCAGGGTGCTAACTAGTACTGGGTACTGGATTCAATACTTTTTAGGCACCGACTGAATTGACTCTAAAGTTTCTTGTATTGAAAAATGCCTCGTCATTCAATACCCAATTTCATTAGCGTCAGTGAAACAATCAGCATGTTTCTACAAAAATCTAAGGGGAGGGGGAGTAACAGTTCAATAAACACTTTCACCTTCCCTGCTGCTTAAAACATCCAAGAGGGGTGAAATATATTGTGATGTTGTGGTGTTAGCTGCTGGCTAATGGTAGCTTGCATGCTCGCTAACAGGTCAGGTATCGCCACAAATAGAATTGTTGTGGTTTGGGGTTTTTGTTTGGGTTTGTTTTCCTGTTTTTGCCTCCCTGTATGTCTCCGTGTTTTCCCCGGTCCCGTGTGTTTGATCCTGTCTTGTGTTTCTCGGTAAGGGTCTGTTTGTCCCGCTTCCTGTTTTATTTTGATAGTATGGCTTCCTGTCTTGTCTTGTCTTGTCCAGCTTTACTTTTTTGTCTGATTGTCCTGCCCCGCCCTAATATGATTCACCCGATGTCTCACCTGTTCCCCGTTACCTCATTGCCTCATGTATTTAACCCCTGTGTTCCTTTTGTCTTGTGCAGTGTTGCCAAGTCCGCTTATTCTAAGCGACTTTGGGCTTGTTTTTCTGTAATGTCGCTTACAAATATTGGTAGTTGCGGGTCGCGGTTTTCTTGGGCTTGTGACTAAAGTGTAGTTGCTTATTTGGGCTTGTTCCCAGCTCCATAATAAGTTGTCAAGCAGGTATTTTCTATGTTATTTAAACGTAGGAGTTTGTCTTGCCTGTTCCCTCGGTCCCTCCCCTTTCCCATACACACTAGAGACAACAGAGTTATTTCCCGCCCACTTCCTGCTTCTAATTGGCTCTGACCCAGATGGCAACGAGTACCAGCCAATCAGAGGCAGAGCAGGGCAGTCTGTTGTTTTTCTGGTTAGGAAAATGCGCGAGTAGCGACCGATGCTGACTAGACTGTAGGAGAGGTTTTAGAGGAAAAATACCCGGGATAAAGTGGGTGAAATACGGGACGAAATATAACAAAGAGAATGGATTCAACCCGTCGTGGGGAACAACTCAAAATCACTGTGAAAAAGTGTCTATAGTTGATATCCCATCAGTTTTCTAATGTTAAATAATGTTAAAAGGTGGTTTAACTCCCTCCTGTGGTCATTGTCCTGAAGCTCATGGGAGAGAAAATTAATAAACTCTATTGTGTGTACAGTTTACCAGTCTGTCCACATGGATGGAAATTGACAATCCGTCCCCACGAAATGTAAAACCGTGCACACTGTTTATTTATTTTTCTTTTCCAGGATCTTATGGGGGCTCCGTAGAAAAAGTCGCTTGTTTTGGGCTTGTTTTCACAGGCTTGGTTGCTTATTTGTCTCGCAAGATCTGGCAACACTGGTCTTGTGTCAGATCCTTTAGCCTGTCTGCCGTCGCCCTCCCTAGTGAACCTGTCTGTGCTCCAGCAACCCCCAGTGAGTTTTCTCTTGTGCTTTGTTTCCCCATTTTATTTTTTGCCTTTCCCCCGTGCCTTCGCTTGAATTGTTTTTGGACCTCTTCCTTTGCTCCTGTGTCTGCTGTACTGGACAATAAACCTTTTTTCCCTAGCTGTTAAACATAATTATGTGAGGAACTGCAGCTTTTCATAAGAGTGACATAACATAAATAAATGTTACTAATTGTAACGTGAATAAAACCAAAAGAACTAATATACATTAAATTGTCGTAAATGGCGGTTAACATTGAAGACAACAAATGCCATGATCAAGTTCACGACGTTATCAAAAGTCGGCGTTTGCATCCATTGTTTTGATTGAAGGGCCCCTACAGGCAGAAAATGACATAAGTACATTTAAGTAATCATGATCCGACTACTAATACTACTAGCAGTAGTAGTACTCCTAATATAACTGCTGTTGGTGTCCGTGGCACCTTGGGTAGTGACTGCAGTTTGCACTGCGCCACTGGCTTCACAAAATCCTGTCTCTTATTTCGCAGATATAATAATTCTAAGCTAAGAAATATGCTATTATTTTATGTGCTATTGCTTTGCTATGGTAAACTGTTCATCGTCACACCTGGGTAAAGCCAAACTTTTCAATTCTGTTCATCCCCCTACACTATTCAGCTACAACAGAATAATGCATAAGCAAGCACTAAATTATCTCTTGCATAACCCAAGAGATGATATGAATGATAAAATGTTATATACACTGTTTCACTAAGCATCCCCCTTGCTGCACTGATGTGCAGAATCCAGACTACACGATAATATATCTCATCTAAGTCTTTCATCATTCAGCAGCGTTATTTACTAATTTAAGGTAATAGAGCACAGTTGTAGTGTACTCTTGCAGTAGTTTACCTCTATTTATATATTGCATACTTACTGTCCTTGCTCCTCTGTCTACTTCTCCTCAGCCCTTTGTTGTTCCTCTTCAAACAGCAAAGAAAAAACAGCAAACACTCACACACAGAGCGGGAGGAGATACTTTATCTGCTCCAGATACATGACAGCAGTCATCCATTCATCTGCAGTCAGTGACGCCTTTCAATCAGGCCCTGCCACTTCTCTCCATCTTCCTTGTTTTCCAGCTGTCTCCTTGCTCTTTTTCTATCTCTTTCTGCTGTAAAACACACACACACACACACACACACACACACACACTCTGTTCAAACACACCACTTTCCAAGCTGCACAGCAGCCTTACTCGAGGTAATTTGAAGGAGGCAGAAGCTCAAAATCACACTAGACAGAGATGTTCTCATTCTCCTCCGCTTATTCTGTTTCCATTATTTTCCATTTCCATACATGTGTTTTTCCTTATTTCTTACTTCATATCTTTATTTCTCGCTGGTTTTATACAAAACATATAGCCCAACACTGTCTTCTAAAAGTTATGTTTATATTTCATTTCAACAAACCTGTATTTAAGACTCTTTATTTTATTTTTGTACTTCTTTTTATTTCCTTTGCAATCCAACGGTACAGTCAGCTGTTCAGAGACACAATACATGCATAAATGTCTTAGGGGGTGGGTTCATGGATTTCAGCATCCTCTTACCATCCATTCATAGTTCACAGTGATGAGCGTCTTTCATCCAGCAACACAGGAAAGAGAAACAAATACACACAATTTAAAAAACTAAAAGGTAATTTTCAATGATGCTGAGTATGACAAAGACATGAATTAATCAATAACACACCAGTTCAAATAGAAATACAATCATACAAAGCAACATACATCAGTTTAAACTGTTACAAGTTGATAGTGGGCGGCTGTAGGGCTGCACCGAATCCAGACTTTTAGGGTTTGGCCGAATACTGAATCCACTGGTTAAGAGTCTTCCAAATCTGAAACCGAATACTGAATCCTTTAGGGCGAGCAAAGCTGGTAATGGTTGTCTGGTTAAGACAAGTTTTTAGCTGTGACCATCCTTCCTTCACCGTACCTGAAGTTGCTGCATTTTGGCTGCTGTTTGTAGATTCCTTCATGCACAACTCATATTCTTTTGGATGTTTCATACGCAAATGTTTTAACAGCGGTGATGTGTATTGTTTAGGGTCCTCGTCACCACAAGAAGAATCAACATTGCAAATTGAACATGTAGCTCAACTTGAATCTACTTCTTTTGACTGAAAGTACTGCCAAACAACACTTTTTCTGCTCATGAGTTCCATTTTCACTTTCTCAAAGGCTACTGCATTGAACGGTCCCCCTACGTAAACACCTTCCCATAATCAACCGCTACGTCATTACGTCAACTTGCGTAGTGAATGTAGTACAAGAGTAGGGTTCAGTTTGATGAAAAAAAAATTTAAAGTTTGGCCGAATCTCATCAAAAGCCCAATATTTGCCCAAATCCAAAGCGGAATCCTGGATTTGGCACATCCCTGATATTAAGTAGAGTCCTACAGCGTCCAAGCAAGGCTGGCCCTGACCAATTTGGTGCTCCAGGCAAGTTTTTAGCTGGTACCCTTTGCATCACAGCCAATTCCACCACCAATCATTGTGTTCACACACTCACGCAAAAACTGCACAGCTTTATGTTCATAAGGTTGTTTACATTTTAGAAACATAACAAAACACTCTTGATGAAGGTACAGAGTAATATCACAACACTAGTAATATCAATAAATGGTGATGCTGAACAAGAGCAGTGTGCGGTAATACTTATTTTATGAACAGATTTAAGAGAAAAAACTGTATTAAATAAAACAGGTGACATCAAATGAATGATATATACAGTATATATAAGATCAATGTATCTAACGAACCTAAATGCCAAAACACTGAGAGCCTCTGACCAAGTGTCAATAATTTCCGAGTTGGGAGTGAGAATGGGTTGGGAGGGGACAGAGGAAACTGAGGCTGCAGGTGGCCCAGGATTTGCAATTAATACATTTCAAAAATGCATCTGAAGAGGAGTACATTTGTGACCCTTGGGTGTTACATAATGTTGATAAAAAAAGCTTGGCTAATGTTGGCTAACTAGATGAAATAATACAAATGTAAATAAAATAAATAAAAATGTCAAGTCTGTCTAGAGCCGGGGCCGTGATGCGCCAATAGAGCTGATGTGCCGGGGTGATGCTATGTAGCTATCTTGTTGTATGGGCTTCGGGCAGGGCTCAACATTACAAAGAAATCACCACTGGCCCCCGGCCAGTAGATCAGAGTTTTGCTTGCCCCTTCTACATTTTTACTGGCCCTGAAAGAAATATAAGGAAAACACTTCCAACACTTCCATGAAATTGTATTTATTGTATACATTATGATTAATCAGAACAGCAAACAACTGATTTATTAATTTTATTTGACTCATTTATTTTTATTCACTCCTTCTGTCCGCCTATAAATTGATCCTAAACGAAAACTATTTAATTTAATTAATGCAATTTATTGAAATACTGTGAAATACGGTGTAATTCATACCAACCCAACAAAATTGTTGATTGAACCAACTCAAATCAGCTGTTCTGGAACCGAAAACTCAGAGTTTCCATCTCAGGGTTAATCAACTCAGAGTTCCGGGTTAGAGTTTGTGAAAACGGGCCCAGGTTTTGGGTTGGGATGGATGGATGGAGAAGGTCAGAGAGGTACTGTGGGGCCACGGCGTTGAGGAATTTGTTGGTGAGAAGGAGGATTTTATATGTGAGTACTGTAACTGTTAAGTGTATTATTTACATTACCATATAAATGAAAACATAACTTAATTCATTCATATTTCTTTCATATTTTTCATTTGTGGTCAGTAGGTTGACAGCTAACGTTAGCCAGCTGAAGCTCAAAGTCGATCGACGGTGAGTAATGTACATTACACTGGCTGACAGCAGCACAAAGTCCAGGATTGATAAGTCAAAGCAAAGCAGGGGATAGAAAGGTGTTGAGAATGACCAACACCTAATCTAAAACTTATGTTACTTAATTTACTAGAAAAACAAACAAAAAAATATGAATTTTGCGGATTGTGATGCGGCAAAATTGACGCCAGTGTCCTCACATGCCATAGTGTTAGGGTTAGTAGCATAGGTTTCCATGGTGATTGGTCAGGTTTGGGTTAACATGGGTTAGGCATTAACCTTAACTTGGGCATTAACCTTAACTTCATTAATGAGCTTTAGATGTTATGATAGATGTATTTATGAACTTTGGACAGTGCCAGGCTGGCTGTTTCCCCAGTCTTCATGCTAAGCTACTCTAACCATATTCTGGCTCCAGCTACATAATTCACTCACAGACATGAGCTTGATATCAATCTTCTAATTTCACTCTTGGATCAAAGAAAAGAAACATATTTTCCAAACTATTGAACAATTCCTTTAAAAGATATCACATGGCCTTTGTTGAATGTCTTTCTCTCTCTTCCATTTTTTAATCTCTAAAATAAAACTGTGAAATTAACAATGATAAGAGGACTGGATAGTGTTCTGGGGTTGGTTATGGGTGCTGTTTGTCTCATGCAGCCACTGTGCATATGCTGACAGCTTCCTCTTTTTGTATATTATTGGTACAGACCAGTGGTGGCTGCTGGTCTTTCAAAGAGGGGAAGCTCATTTTCGGCCTAAATCATGAAAATCTGTTTGAAAAACAGTTTGCTAGCTGACTAGTTCTAACAAAGCGATATTAAACACCAAGGAGGAAATGTGGGAATTAGATTAAACTGAAACAAGGAATGTGGTATATAATTGTATAAAGGTATGATGAAAATTGCAATTTCGCCAAGCAAATACCAAGAAATAGGTTGCAGCAGCAGTCTTTTCGACTACACTTTCAAAATCCGCAATGGGACTAAACTCAAATAGCTTTGGCAACTTTTTATTGTACAAAATTGCTGTCAATCAAAAGGAGATGCATTCTTTTAATAGATCCTCCAATTATCACGCAGAAGCCTATAGTCCAGGCCAGCCAGCTCCTCCATTCACCCCCAAAGAGGGAGATAATCGTTGCATTTATCCAATGAACATCTAGTTTCGAAGCACTGAAAAAACATGTTCAAAGCAGCCCAAATGAAGTCCATTGATGCCAGGCTTTAACAGGGAAATGCACTGTGACGCTATGGGAAGGAATGAGAAGGAACTTGAGTCAGCCAACCTGCTATATGTAGCTGATTCTGAATGAACTTGTCTTCGAGATGTTCTAACACATTTTTAGTCAATCAAATGTTAACACAATAGTACATATTTGACCATTCACTTTTTGACATTTTAGGGAAAGTCTTAAAGTCTTAAGAAATTGCCTCTGGTACAGTCTGTGTAAAAAATTACTTCTGCAATAAAACTGTTTAATTAAAAAGTGACCTTTTCCACGAATCACTCTATTTCCTGCCCAGGGGTCCTGATTCCTGTTGCTGCCCAGTTCCTATATAGCAGCTCTATTAGACTTCCTGCTTTAATGGAACACAGAGCTCAGGCCTGTTGAGCAGCTCTCTGCAGTTAGCCAAATGAGAGGCAGAGGCAGACATGGAAGGCTCTGTGTGCTCTGTGCTGTGCTGTTATTTTTATAAGAAACACAATACAGTTCTATTTCGTATAGGCTTCGCCCTCTAAGGGCTACGCTATTGGGTTTATCCCTTCGCGCATGCGCAGTCGTGAAGATTTTCTTTCCCGCCCTTGCGTCCAGCACGGGCCTCAACTACGTCCGCATTTACTGTATATGTACACAGCGGACCCGTTGTTCGTTTCCCACTTTTTCTTCACTTACGCAGTATGAAGACAAGAATTTCCAGCGGTGCTCGCGTCTGCCCCTCCTGCCGGACCGGCTACATCCTGCCGCCGGACCTTCACCCCCGCGGCGGGACCTGCCTCGGCGCTGTTCTCGCCGCCCAGGCTGTCACCCGCCACGCCTCCTGCCAGTTTGGCGCCCGCCTGTCATCTAAAGAGCTAACTGACAGGCGGAAGATTTTCTGGTCTTGCCAGGCTAGCGGGGACGGGAACGGCAGCGGGGCAGACAGACGGGAATCCGGCGACACCCTGGAGCTGCTGGCGGACGGCGTCCTTCGACGACCATGAGTCCGCTGGCTCGGTTCTCTCGGACAGCGCCACCGTTATCGGTTTATTCCTTCCTCCCTTGGGAGGATTGGGCCTGGAGACGGCGATCGACGCCTGGAGCTCTCTCCGTCTCCCGAACGGCCAGGGGCCTTGTTGTGCCGGCAGCGGGAATGTGCGCCCAACCATTGTGGATGACGCCGCTCAATCAACCCCTTCCCACGGCGATGCCGGCGGGATGAGGGACACATTAGCCCAGTGGCCGCTCCCGCCCCACACGGCAGTGACCGGCCACTGCCCTTTTTCCGAAAAGCCCTACCACGGGCTGGACAAAATGAGTGATCGTGTCGCCCAGCGACGGGGTGGGCTCTGCGCTCCCCGCTAGCCATGCCAATGAACAACACTCAGACATGTGCTATCAGAGTGCAGCGCAGCATGGATTGGCTTGACACGTGGACTCATGGATGTCAAAGCCGATAACACGGGGTTACAGACTCCAGTTCGCCTCCCCCCGCCTCCTTTCGCGGGTGTGTTGAAGGCGACTGTATCATCTCTAGCAGAGTCAGACACGATGACGTCAGAGCTAGAAGGGAGCCCTGCTGACAAGCGGCGCCATTTCCCGCTTCCCTCCAGGGGAGGAGAACCGCAGGGGTTTCCTGTGCCCGGGCATGATTTGGACGTGAAAGTAAGCTTCTTTCAGATCCACTGACATAAACCATTCGTGGTGGCGCACACATTCCAACACGTGCCCGATGGTGAGAATGTGGAAAAGGAGCGCTCCATAATGTATCGATTAAACTGTGACAAGTCAAGGATGGGACGCAGTCCTCCTGACTCCTTCGGGGTGAGAAAGTAGCGAGAGTAAAACACTCTCGTTCTCTTCTCAAGGGGCCCGTTTTCCCCCACACCCGTTCCAAGTGCATGGAAACGGCGCTCCAGCCGCGACAGAATAGGAGGCATCAGAGTTTTTTTATTTGGACAATCTGCTCATTCTAGCCCCCTCTCGGTCTCGGGAGCAAGCGGCGCAGCAGACTATAGAGGTGCTGCAGCTGCAAACATGGGGTTTTGCCATAATTTGGCAAAAGAGCGCTCTGGTCCCCGCACAATCGATAGGTTATCCGGGCGTGGACATAAACCTGATCACCATCAGGGCCAGGTTGTCAGCACCAAGACAGGACGCCCTGACCTCTGTTGTCCCGCTTCAAGCCACATACGACAGTGTCATCGCTGTCAGTGATGCGGCTCCTGGGCATAATGTCTGCGGCACACACGGTGGTTCCCCTGGGTCTCCCCCACATGAGGAAAGTCCAAAGGTGGTTTCTTCGCCAACAACTCGATCGCATTTGCCACAAGTGGCGAATGCTGTCCATCCCTCATTCCCTCCGGTCAGACCTGGCATACTGAGGGAATCCCCGGACCCTTTTCTTCCGGGATTCTCCGGGGCAGAGTGACGTCATATGTGACGGTGTACACAGACGTGTCAGGCCACGACATTAGCATGGCAGGCTTTATCAGAAGAATGACTCTGATTTAGCCTCTGTACATTGTTGCTGGGAAAATGTGATCTATGTCTGGCTTGTACCGCAGGTGGCATTGACTACATCAGCTTCGCCCTAACCCAATAGCGTAGCCCTTAGAGGGCGAAGCCTATATGAAATAGAACGATACGTAGGTAACTCCAGATTCTATGAGTATAGGCGTAGCCCTCTAAGGTACGGGCCACCTGCTCCTAGAACATTAGTTGAAGAAAAAGCTGATGTTTTGGGAGACATATACAGTAAATGCGGACGTAGTTGAGGCCCGTGCTGGACGTAAGGGCGGGAAAGAAAGACCCGTTGTTCGTCTCCCAAAACATCAGCTTTTTCTTCAACTAATGTTCTAGGAGCAGGTGGCCCGTACCTTAGAGGGCTACGCCTATACTCATAGAATCTGGAGTTACCTACGTAACTATCGTTATTTCTTATAATGATGTCAGACTTTAGGGCCAATTAACCCAATAGGGGGCATTGGGGTAAAAGCACCCACCTTTATCCTGAATATAATTAAATTCCTAAGTGAATTAAGATTGGTGAAATAAATATTGTTATAAGATGATCACAGCTGACATCGGGCGAGAGGACAACAACAACAAAATGGAGGCAGGTGTGAGGAGGGAGAGGAGAGTCTGTCAGTATATGAGGGGAGTGGGATCAATGAGGGTTAGAGTTCAATAAAGAGACAGCTCTGGGGAAAAAACTGCTCTCTAGTCTGCTGGTCTTGGTCCGGAGGCACCTGAACCGCCTGCCGGAGGGCAGGACAGAAGACAGTCTGTGGGCTGGGTGAGAGGAGTCCTTAAGGATGCTGCAAGCTCGATGCAGACAGCGTTTCCTCTGGATGTGCTCGAAGGCGGGTAGTGGAGTCCCAGTGATGCGATGTTTTGCGCTGCTTTTCACCACCCGCTGCAGTGCCTTGCGCTCTGCCACAGAACAGCTCCCATACCACACTGTTGCACAGTTGGTCAGGATGCTTTCTATTGCACAGCAATAGAAGTTCACCAGGATAGTCGAGGAAAGCTGATTCTTCCTCAGTGTCCTCAGGAAGAAAAGGCGCTGGTGAGCCTTCTTGACCAGGCAGGAGGTGTTGGTTGACCAGGTCATGTCCGCCAAGATGTGGATCCCCAGAAACTTGAAACTGGAGACACGCTCAACAGCCATTCCATTGATGTGGATGGTGTCGTGCGTGCCTCTTGACTCTTTTCGGAAGTCCATGATGAGCTCATTCGTTTTGGTGGTGTTGAGGAGCTGGTTGTTTTCAGTGCACCATGTGGCCAGGTGCTTGATCTCCTCCCTACAGGCAGTCTCATCGTTGTTGCAGATGAGACCAATCACCGTAGTGTCGTCCGCAAACTTGATGATGGAATTAGATTCGTACACAGGCTTGCAGTCGGAGGTGAAGAGGGAGTAGAGAAACAGGCTTAGCACACAGCCCTGTGGTACACCAGTGTTGAGTGTGATGGATGTGGAGCAGTTGGAGCCTGATCGAACATTTTTATTGGTCTGTTGGTCAAAAAGTCCAAAATCCAGTTGCACATTGAGGTGTTGATGTCCAGGTCTCCAAGTTTGGCTTTTAGGCTGTAGCGCCTGGTCTTCTGTCTGTTCTAAAGGTTTGGGCTTGAGAGAGAGTGAGGAGGTGGAGATGTATGAAGAACATGCAGCAAGTAATGAAATGTTGAAGGTCAATCTTTAATCAGCAGCCTTCCTTATGCGTACCATATACTAGAAGACCCTTGCCCCTTGGCCCTAGAAACCAAGGGGCAAGGGGTAGGGGTGAAAACATACCCCTATGAAATGGGACACCACTTGGTGACATCACCATACAATAGTGATCACAAACTTCCAAGATGGCGTCTCTGTTGATTGTGTGGGTTTTGTCATTTGCATTTATATATGTTTTAGTTATGTTATGTTCACTTTGGTGGTGCAGAGGCAGATGTTATCTGTGTAATACTCAGGTCTGTTTGAAATACATATGTGTACACACACACACACACACACACACACATGGTGTGTTGTATATCTGTTTCAGTTATCACCGTTTTGAATGTCATTGATATTCAGAAAAACATTTTAACAAAATTCTGTCTTTATTGCCTGTTAAATTAAACATAACAGCGAATTAGCGAATTGCGTTAGCGCAAGCTAGCGATTTATTTTTTTAAAGTTTCAATTAAGAACGTGGTTGCAAGTACATATCTACAGGACTGCATACACCACAAAACAAGACTGTCGTAACTTTTAAATCAATTATTTAAGCCGAAAATACTTACATTTATGTGTCTCTCTGGTCAATGCGGCAGCCATTGTTGCTTGTCTGTTTACAAGTAAGGTGGCATTCTCACTTGCTTCCAAGGGGTATACACCCTTTGATCTCAGCCATACCCCTTGGTCACAAAAAGGATTGGAAAACCACTAGGTCCCGTGTGAACGCACAAAAACGAGGGGAAGGGGTAAGGGGAAGGGGTAAGATAGAGAAATGAGATTCAGCCTAAAACTAGATTTGTTTTGAAAAATGTAACCAAGCTAGCTAGCTACCGCTAGCGTTAGCTGGTAACTTGAGGGAAAGTTTGCAGATGTTCTGTTCTGCCATACAAGCAGATGATTGGTCAGCATTTATCTGCCAGTAAAACTGCCATTAGACGACACGCTTCAGAAGGGTTGAAAATCAGCAATTTTCACCTGACTCTATCCGTTTGCTGCCTTCTGTTTGGGGCTGGAGGGAGCGCACCCATTGGTTTGCAATGTTCACATGATTTGTAACTTCACTGCCAAGACTGACTGGGACTAAGTTTTATGACCACCTTGCATCAAACCATTGAGACCCCGTGAGTTTCATTCAGATATTGGAAATTAGTCTGCAACAATGCAATCGCTTGAAGAGTTGTTTGGTATAAGGTCGGCATTAGTCTACAGCTGTGTGCAAAACACCAGGCAGGAAGGAGAATCATTGGATGTCAAAGAACCATGAGCTTCATGTTGAAAGAGGAATCAACAATTGATTGATATTTTTAGAAAAAAAGAGGGGGAAGACACACACCCCTGTCTACATTGGTGAAGCTGAGGTGGAGTTGGTAAACAGTTTTAGGTTTCTGAGAATAAGCATCACATAGAATCTGACTTCATCTCAAATTTCCATCTTGTCTTGAGTCTTGGATTAATTCTGATGAATGGGCCCTTCGAATTCAAAACTGACAGATTGAGGTTGGATTTTCAGACCTTTTATTAGTCATTATGCTACAATTTGAAAGAGTTGTTAATCTTGATGGTTTATTATCCATCATTGTTGCCTCTCCTAATCGTTTTTTAGTTTACTTCTGATTTTACCAAACTATTCAGTGAAGCAAGAATACCAGCAATTACAAATGACATCAACTTGACCTAGTGCTCTTTTAGTTTCTGTGTGAAAGATCTGACTTGGTTGATTTTTCTGTTTCTGATTATAAGGCAGTGCTTTTCTAGGTTTCATTCCTCTCTCCTGACCCCAAAACCCCGACAGTGATTCACTCCACTGGCGTTAATTATTGATGGTCAAATGAAGTTTCACGAAACACTGTCTTTATTTTCTGAGCTCACTAAATGGCACTCTCTATTCAAAGAAAACGGTTAACGGAATGGCAATTCAGTGTGTTTCCAACCCTTTGTTGAACAGAGAACACCATCTAGTGAGCTCAGAAAACAAAGAGTGGTTTGCATAGCTTCATTTAACCATCACTAGCATTAATACACTTTCTGTTACTCATTACTGTCCAGATTTTTCTGTCTAAAACAATTTGTTATTACTTAGGAACACCACAGAAAAGCTTGTCAGTATTTTCAACAGCTGGTGCACGAATATTTTTAGATTCGGTAGCTCCTGTCAAACACAAAAAGTCTAAATATTCTCTCAAAGATCTGATGTCTTCTTATCAGCATTTTGATTCTGAATGATCTGTCAGCCTTTCAGCTTTCTAAAGCTCAAAAACGTGCTGTATTTGCTGATCTTTCAGCTGCTAAGAGAATGATTGCAACCCGTTGGAAGGCGAGTTGGAAGGCTCGTTTAGGTGGAGCCACGGGGAAGACTTTGGACACTTGGCACAGCATTGCTGAGTCCTTAAAGTCATCACATAGCCTTTTCTTTTGTTTGCTTATGTGATTGGTCCCTTGTCTTGTGTCTGTCTGTGTTTGTGTGTCTGTTTCTGCACGTGTTGTTTTGTCTCCCTCCTCTCATTTTTCCTCTGTGGTTTTGTAGCCCTGGGACACAATCCTATGTAACTTTTTGAATATTATGTTTTCTGATATTATGTTTTCTAAATAAAAAAACAAAAACAAAAAAAAACTATTTGATCACAAAAAACTTTGGTTAGTCTGGATATTTTAGCTGATAACCCTCTCTTCTCTAAGCTGCCATTTCCATACAAGAGCTTAGAAAAATGCTTCCACTCAATTAATTTCTTTTATGAACAACAATTAACTATGCACAGTACTAGGACTGCTCTGGTCACAGTCTCCAATTACTTTATAGTTGGTGTTGCCACAGACCTGTAGCTTACTCTATTTGAACTCTTCTTGACCTCAGACACAATGGACCATAATGTCACAATATGCCATCTGAGAAACTTTGTTGGCATCATTGATGCAGCTCTGGATTGCTTCATCTCTTATCTGTCCAACAGGCCCTGCTCTGTTAAACTTTGTCTCCTCCTCTCATGCTCCTATCTTTTGTGGGGTCTCCCAGGGTTCTCTTCTCGGTCTCCTCTTATTCACTATATATCATTTTTATATAAACATAAACATTCTAAATGGCCCCAAGTTGATTTCCTGTTGCAAGTGTATGTGAATTACATCAACTGACAGGAAGGGACAAGAATGGGCCAGACTGTTGCCTAGCAAGTGAATTCATTTGAAAAGGTCTTTATTGTAGATACAAAACAGTTTTATATCTATGGTGTATATACATTCAACCCCTGGGACAAATCATGCACAGACTTAATATTGATTTTAATTGTTATGTAGATGATACACAACTGTGTGTCCCAATAACACCATTTACCATTCATATATCCTTTAATATATCCTGAAATGTTAAACAATTCTTAAGTTCAATTTCCTCCACCATTTCAAATGGTGCCCCATTTGTAAGGAACATGCATTTGTGGGATGAGCAGCAGAGCTGAGTATGTGGGTTGCACCCATCAAAAATTTGCCAAATCTTCTCCGCCAATTCCCAACAGCTTATTCTGCCATTGACTCGTTTGGTGGATTGGATGATCGAAGTTTGAAGAAACAGGACATATTGGCAATTTAACAATTTATTAATTTCACAAACAGGAGCCTCAGTAGCGTGTGGAAAAACCATACACAGTCACAACAGCCTGGCACCTCCTCCTCATGCTGGTCACCAGCTTGGTCACACACTGCTGTGGGATGGCATCCCATTTTTACCAGCATTTGTTGCAAGTCAGCCAACGTGATTGTGTTGGTCACTCTGGCACGAACAGCACGCCCAAGTGTTCAATGGAGTTGAGGTCAGGACTGCTGGCAAGCCATTCCATCTTCTCCTACTCCCACATTCTAGAGCGAGTGGTGTCATCGTTGTCAGGATAGAGTTCAGTCCCAGACTGTGGAGATATGGGATGGCCACTGGTTGCAGAATCAGGCACCTGATTGTCAGCACCTGGGGGTACCAGAAGCTCAAAACAAGAGTCAATAGCAACAGCAAAGAAAAGCTGTTTGGCATTGACAGAGACGATTTGGCAGATTTTTCATTTGTGCAACCCACATACTCAGCTCTGCTGCTCATCCCACAAATGCATGTTCCTTACAAATGTGGCACCATTTTAAAAGGAACTAAACAGGCTTTCCAACAGTATAAGATTCATAGCCAAAAAGCATTGTTACCACAGAGAAATAATCTACAAAAATGTCTTTAATATTTGTGCTAAATTGGTTTGATTGACAAGTCAATGTCAGTAATGAATCTATCTTGACATTGTGGCAGCATGTTTTCTACCCCCTGCTGCTAACATCCACAATAGTAAATTAATACCATGCATTCTTGGATATTTGGAATCCAGTCAGAATTTCTCATTAGAATCAGTTCAGTCTAAGCTACTACCAGAGAATAGCAGTGAGCTGAACTGTGGGTCTGAGTCCAGCAGCAGCACCCTTGGGTGGTCTGAGGGCAGAGCAGTGATCTGCTGCCACCAGGAGTCTGGGCAACACTCACATTATGCCACCCAGCTTTCCCATCAGACTTCATCTGACACTTCAGTTTGTGTGTGTGTGTGTGTGTGTGTGTGTGTGTGTGTGTGTGTGCGCGCACACTTTCACTCCCACTGCCAGCAATTTCCTGCTGTCAGTCCGTCTGATGGAGCAATACAATTAAGTTTCATTTTTAAAATTTAGCTTCTGCTTTTCTACTGGGCTAAATTGTCAGCTGCCTTCTTTAAGAATCCAACTGTTCTTTGTTGATGTTTTATGTACTTTTGTACAGTCGTGTATTGTCATCACTGCTTATTTCCCCACAACCCAACAGCTCCCTATTTTTCCACAACTATGACGGCTATTGTGTCCAATTAAGGAACGCACAAATATCCTTTTTCATTGCTGTCTGGGAAAAAAACGTTACTTTCTTCTTTTTCATTTCTAAAAATATATAAACACATTTCTTATGAAAGTTTGAATCCTCTGACTTTGATCTACAATTCCCACTTTTTGACATAATGAAAGGACTATGGTTGCTGCCTACGCCACATTATACCGTTGGCTTCCTGTGTGTGTGTGTGTGTGTGTGTGTGTGTGTGTGTGTGTGTGTGTGTGTGTGTGTGTGTGTGTGAACCTCTGTGTGGCTGACCGTAGCTCTGTTATTAGGTGGAACAACAGTGCCCCCTGCAGAACAAATGTACAGTGTCGTCATACTATCAACAGTAACAGTATAGTGTGTGTGTGTGTGTGTGTGTGTGTGTGTGTGTGTGTGTGTGTGTGTGTGTGTGTGTGTGTGTGTGTGTTGTGTGTGAGAGTGTTTCCAAGCATGTATTTGTATCAGTGTGTATGCATGTGTGTTTATCCCCTATATCCAGTTTCACCTCTCACTGTACTGTTGCTGCCTTTTCACATTTTGAAGCCAGAGAGAGTCATCAAAAATAAAGTGTTACTTCACACTCTTGAAAAAAGAACCTGTGTGCTTTGATGCTGAGTGAAGAGACAGAGGTGTAACGGCTGCATGACTTGTAGTTAATACTGACAGCAGAGGTGGCCATCTGAAAACAAGGCAGCAGTAAAGACATGATTAGCCCATAAATGATGCAGTGGATGAAAGCACATGGCAGTTTGAGGTTATTCTGCTCACCATTGGGTCCAACGTCTCCATACAGCTCTGAGACTGTGGAACATTTATAATGATCTGCAATGCCTTAGATGCTGGAAGTAGAAGCCTTTAGAGCTCAGTTAAGTATCACAATGAATGATCACTGCAGTTGGATTGGATTTCCCAACTGTATTCTATAACAGGAGTCTTCAGTGTTTTTTAAGCCAAGGACCCCTTAACTGAAAGAGAGATGGATCAGGGACCCCCTACTACATTTTTTTTTTTAATTAAGTTGCACATTAAACTGGGCCTTCAATAACATGTAGGGCGGCCTTTTCACATACAGTTTTTGCACAGAATACTAAGCTAATTAAACAGTAATTGTTGGCATGATTTTATAAATCATGTTTAATGTTAAACATACATGTGGCACAGTGAGTCCTTAGGATGACCTGGATCTGTGGATGGCTACCTTACCTATAGGCCAGTGAGCAGTGAGGATTTATGTTTGCTAATAATATGTTGGATTCATGTTAAGACTTTTAATTTTTGAAAAATAGAAACAATAACTTAGAAGCCTTCCTGCACTGACTCTAAGGACCCCCTAGGGGTCTTGTAACCCCTGTTGAAGATCCCTGTTCTATACAATTCTTCATGCGTTACTGTTAGTTTAATTTCACGTTTCTTGGTTATCTGATAAGCCATGTTATTATACACCAATGCAAAGCTTGAATTAAACTCTACTAATCTGTGTTTTCTTTGTTAAAGAATGGAAGGACGACTTGTAATGTGAAAGATGATGTCACTTGGAGTGACGAAGAGTGAAGTCTGCAGGTCTGCTCAGCTTTTTAGCCCTGGTTTTACAGTACATTTTATGGTGAAATGTTTAGATATTTTATTCCCAGGAGTTACTGGAAACAAAGCAAAAGGAATGTTGCATTACCTCATGAACAGAATCTAAAGTGCATTAGCCAGGATATGCCAATCTGGGGAGTACAGCTGTTGTGGGGTCTGTCAAAGCAATATAAGCCTACATTCAGCTCATTATTTTAGTTTTTTGCTCTAAGCTGCTGGAACATTAAAGCTATATCATTTATATTAACAATTATTTAAAGAGAGCATTTTTAATGAAACTGGATTTTTTTACACTTAACATCAGCAACATCAGATATACTGAGTATCATCAGACACTTTCGTTTCTCCACTAGAATTTAAAATACAGTTCTTTGAACAGAGTTCAGCTATGCAACATGCAAACTTTCCTCTGTTCCCTCGTCGGTCTGTTAGTAAGTCACAGTCATGTATTTGCATCTATTAATGTTGCTACAGTAGCCCAAGTGCAGCTCATGTGAGGTGAAGGATGATATTGAGTAAGATTATATCAGAGTCACCATGATTCATTACAGTTTAAAATTCAACAGCTTTGGACTTAGTCGGCCTATCAAACGCTTCAGTGATGGGAGTATGAAGGAACGCATCCCCTATAGCCTTTCATCACTCACACACCGCTGGCACTGATTAATTCATCACTGCTACAATTTAGTTGTTATAAATAAAGAGTAATTTCGGGGCATTTGTGATATTCCCAAAAAATGTCTTCACTGTTTTGTACAGCTGCTTCTTTTACAATGACTGTTTATGGTGTGTATGTACTGGCTCAGGGAATGTGACCAAAAGGGAGTTCACACAAGGTTGTACGTAAACGCAACACAGTTCATTAAAATTAATGTTAAGACAAAACTAACAATGGATGGACAATCTGCAATAAAAGCAGGGCATGGATACCTAGCTTGTGTTCTGTGGAGATGTTGAAAGTGCAAAAGCAAAAGAAGATGATGCAGGGTGGATGTCAGAATGAACACATGCCCCAGCTTCTAAAGTCTCAGGGCCCACGTCAGCCAATCAGCTGACGACCCTCCCATGTCAGCCAATTGACTGCTGAGGTTGGCCAAACAGATTGCAGTACAGTGGGAGGGGTGTCACAGTGGGAAAGGTGCTTTTTTGACCAGTGATTCAAAAACAACGGGGCATCTCGGTACCGCACAGTGTCTGACAAACACTAGTCTAGATCAACGGGAGTACATATTTAGGATCAAGCTTCCTCTCTCTGTGTGTTGCCGTTCTCAAAACCCCTTCGCTACAGGAAACAACAACAGTCTCTGATCACGCTACAAGCTAAAAAAAATGGCAAGTTTTGAAAACAAGTTGGTTAAAGCCATGGAATAAGTGTGTAGAGTTTTGAAAACTGTGTCTACAGTTGTGCCCACTGTCGTTTAGTAATTGGAAAAAGTAAAAATATTATATTATTAAGTATTATCATCAGGAAAATTTAATTAAAGTATTAAAAGTAAAAATCCTCCCATTTTAGAAACTGTAAAGGATCCAGTTGTGTGAACAGTTGTGTGTTTAGTGGTCTAATCATTTCAGCTGGACTTGTAGGCCGTTTCATTGTTGACTAGTTTTATTTATGTTAAAACATCTGATTTTATAAACTGCATGTGTTTTGTAGTCTCACATTGTTGACAAAATGAACAATGCCTGAGATGCATCATTTATGCATTTATCTGCTAGTGTATCTACCTAATTTACACATTGCAGATATCAGAATTATATTGATCCATCCAGGTGTAACTGCAAAGGCCTGTGATCTGATGTCATGATTCGGATTAGCTTGTTGTCAAGAAGCCAGGGGACTACCTTTTGGCTTATTCTGGCATTTTTAACCCAGGTAGAAACATGTGTTTTTATTTATTTACACTGTCCCCTTCTTAAATAAATTGAATTTAATTGAATGAGGACATACATAGTCTTAATCACAATGAAAAATTGTTAACATCGACCAGCTACTGCTAGTGGCTGCTAATAGTCATCGACCAAATAGACCAACCCTTTCTCTCGCCGAACAACTACAATGCAGACGCTTGGTCAGTGGCTCTCAGCATCAGATATGACGCCAAAAGTACGCTTTAGCGTGTGTGTAAGAGAGACAACGGTAGTAGTATGAAAGCCTAAAATTCCGTGTAGGGAAGTTGGTTTTGGTGGTGGATGGTTCAAACAACACAGGACTTTCAACCCGGAGACCAGGGTTTGTGTCCCTCGTGTCACCTTTCCTAAATTACTAAAAAGGGGTCTCAGTTCGCTTCCAAGTAAAGAAAGAGTTTGCTTCACTTTAGGTGAGAATACAATCTGACCCAACAAAAACAGCGTACTACAAGCTTGCAATTTAAAAGTTGTACACAACTTACACTTTAGCTACATTGAATGCCTAATGTATGGGGACCGTTCGTGGAGGGTATGTGTTGCGGAATGCATCTTTTAACCGTCTACACCTGCAGCGCACATACGCAGGCATGGATTGTCCATTAGAAGTACCGGGAGATTTCCCAGTGGGCCGGTCGGTGGCACTTTACATTCCACCACGGTAATAACATGGTAATAGTGGGGTAACAGTGTGAAAATAAACGGGTAATATATAGATAATAACATGTAACTACCAAGGTATGAACTGGGTAATGCGTCACAGTAATAAGATGTAATATTGGGGTGATAAAAAGGTAACAGATATAATAACATGTGTACTGTTCTCCCTATGTGTTATGCACTTCCAGTACGTTGACACAGTTCAACAGCAAGCCAAACTCGAATTCACGAGCCAGGACGACGAGCGTCTTGCTCCTTTTATTATCTTCAGGCAGGTGAAGTTAACGAGTGAAACTAAACAGAAGAAAAATGACAGAAACTTAGTCTCCTTTACAGCAAATAGCTATAGCATACTAAGTTATCTTTAACCATACAACACATAAACAATGTGCCAACTACCCATTCACACACATAGCGCTAGCCTAAACAGAGTAAAGCTAATAGCGTAGCGTACGTTCACACACACAGCGCTAGCATAAACATCGGGATAGCATCGTTAGCGGAAAACGCGACAAACTGGTTTAATTCAATGATGAATGAATGACAGGTGTACTAACTTTACAGCTACAGGAATAATAAAAGTAGTAACGACAGAAATAAATACTAAACTTACAGCCAATGCTTTCGTGGGAAAAATCAAGAGTCCAACTTGAATAGCATGTTTGCTCCGGCATAGTTCTTCTTCTACTATGTAAAACACGTAGCGTGTCATGCGTTTCAAAATAAAGGCCACTGCAAACTATTCCTGCGTACATTTCCCTACATACAATAGGACACATCCAACCAACTACATAGAACATTTTAGAATAAACCTTAATTAACTTGAGGACAGAACAACATGCAATTACCAAGGTAACAACTAGGAATGGTTTGATGATAACCATATGTATATCTGGGTAATGGTAATATAGTTATGTTAATATTGTAATAACATGATAATAATGCGGTAATATATGTTGATGTGTTCACAGTATTATAGGCTACAATCAGCGTAATACCTTCCAAAGTAGATAAAACTTATTGCAAATAAAAATGGGTAATTACCATATTATAATGCTGAAATTCATCCACCTGTATTGTTCCAAATATTTCCTTTTTGTTTCAAGGTAATACTTTACAAATTATATGTTTATTCTTGGGACTTCTTACCTGGAAAAATGTCTGGTAGTTTCTGTGTAACAACCATGAATCAATGGTGAAAAATGCAAAACCGCCTGTTTCTATTTTATTACATGGTAATATTAGAATAACAGAGGTGTAGAGATTACCTGGAAATGCTTCTGGTAGTTTCTGCATAACAACCATGAATCAGTGGTGCAAAATGCATAACTGTCTGTTTCTATTTGGTCATTTTACAATAACAGAGGTGCAGAGATTACCTGGAAATGCTTCTGGTAGATTCCAGGTAATCTCTTCACCTCTGTTATTCTAAAATTAATATGAAATGTGTCCTGTCCTGCATTAACCTAACCCTGTGCAATCTAACCAGCAGCTAAACACCTTCCACCATCAAGCGCTGGAGACTGGGATCATCCTAACTCAGTTTACTTGACTTACAAAGGGTGAAACTGGGACATGAAACACAATGACCAGTCACTTAGATATTAATGAGTCACAGACTATATACAATGATAATTGTAAAAACAACAAAACTACACAACACTGTAATGTATATACAGCAAGCTAGCTAACATGTAATAGGAAACAAAGGAAATACGTAATGTATTGTTATACAGTGTACATAGTATAACCTATATATATAAAATAAACTTACATGTGGCACAACCCAAGATAATAGTGGCAAACTAGCTTACTGAAGCATACCGTCGGTCTAATATGAGTTATCAATCATCATCAAAAATATACATATTGCACATCAAACTTTCTGACAAAAATTGACAGCAATATCAGAACAGTATGTCAGACTCTATTTCACACACCGAGGATGCTACCAAAGGCATGTAACGTTGAAGATTGAAGCGGATAGTATGGAGAGGTGATAACACAAACCATGAGGCTTCTTGCTCACATTCAATTTACTGACTAAATCCCAGGGTGCAAAGCTCCTGTAGTTCCTCCTACATATTATACCCCATTTTTATCATGTTACTACAATATTAATGTAGCTTTATTACAAATACCCAAGTATAGTATATAGTTTGTTCCACATGCGTGTGTGTGTTTCTTTAAGAACTGTAGGAGCTGTGCATTCTGGGAGCAAAAACACAAAATATATATATATATATATATATATATATATATATATATATATATATATATATCTCCTTTTTGGAGGTTCTGGAAACACAGAGGCCACAGTTGGCAGTGAAAGGGCATGGATGGAGTGTAGAGAGCAAAGGTTGGCATTTGAACTGAACAGATCTGCCATTTCACCAATGCCTTAGCAAATAGATGGCCACACGCATGAAAGTATGACTGTGTGAAAAACAAAATTTTTGAGGTTGAAAGGCAGAAGAGCTCTGAAGGTGGAAGGGCAGAGGACAGCTGGAGGCGGTCAACATGAGAAACAGCACCGGGTGGGGTGCTGGGTTGGGCGTGGTAACTCTGAATACAACACAGGACAGTAAGAACACGTCATGGTGTCTGCTGTGCATGTTGAGACATTTAGCATTTTGTGTGATGAGAGACAGACAGATCTGTCAACTTTCAACTTATAAGTCCACACACACACACACACACACACACACACACACAAACACACACACACCACTATTTCTTGTCATTTTGAACAAACAAAAATTAGATAGAAATGCTTTAGTCAAGGGTTTTTTTCAGTGCAAAAAAAGCTTTTTTCCTTGCCTGCAATTGAACAGAATAGGGGCCTAAGACTTTCTTCATTTCCTTAAAAATCAAAATAATTTAAATGAATAGTTTTTTTTTTCTTTGTCACAAATATTCAGAAAATATTCACAGCCAATTTAGATTAGAGGATGGCGGTGCGCATCGTCACAGCGGCCCACGGCTCTCCAATACATTACCTTTTCTGTGTGTTTTTGTCTCTGAAGTTCTGTCAAGCTAATTATATCTACAGCCACCAAGACTTGCTTACTTATTATTTAAGAACCTGTGTTGTCGGCCGTGGATGTTTGTTTGCTGAAGCCGTTTTGTTTTTTAAATGTTTTTTCTGTCTTTTTATATTGCACTGATCAGGAGGGCTTCAAATTTAATTTTATTCTGTACAATGACCATTTCTAATCCATCTATACATTTCAGGAAGGTCTGTCTGTCTGTGTGTGTGTTTGTGTGTGTGTGTTTTATGCGCATATCTCTCAAAGCGTTAGTCCGATGGATTTTAAACTTGACAGGTGTCTTGCTACGAGCACGGGTAAGTGTGTAGCCAAGTTTGTCGTTGTTTGGATAAGACATGCAAAAGATATTGTTAAATATATATATATTGTTAAAAAAAAAAAAAAAAATATATATATATATATATATATATATATTGTTAAATATATATATTGTTAAATATATATATATATATATATATATATATATATATATATATATATATATATATAACCACTCCCCCTCTCTCCCTGAGGACCAGAGACAGAGCAGCTAAAATGTGACATACACAAAATCCACAAAAATGTGCAAAGTAGCACTACTTTGGACTGTCTTCGACTTTGAATAAACAAACGACAATTTGCAAATTTCAGGACCTTTAAGAATCCCACGCATGCAAAGCACAACCAGACAAGTGCAGACAGAGCATGATGCCACTTATAGGCAGGCTATTTAGCTTATAAAGCAAGACGTATGTGTATGTGTGTCCATGTTCGGGGGGGAAGGTAACCTGCACATCACTCGCAGACGCCACATGCAGAACGCTTTAGAACAGCGGGGGAACTTTTTTCCTGCTATTGTATTAAATTGCTGTGAGCTGGCAGAGCATGTTATGTTATGGTATGTGTTGAGGACCTCAATGGAAATAAGTCCTGGACTTTATTGTGTTTTTATCCATGATTGTATTGGATGTCTTTTACTGTGTAAGGCATTCTTAATCAATTAAATAAATCAAATCAAACATAACATAGCCTAATCTCAGAGATTATTCCTTCAGAGCGCTGTGCAATGCAAAAAAATCTCAGAGTTGAATTGGGCAGTTTTCATCAGACTCACCCTGTTAATTAAGTCACCAAAATAAAGCCTTTGACAGACTTGAGTGGCTATTTTATGGTCAGTCTTAGAGGTGATGGGCTTTAGTAAAACTTTCATTAGTATAATCAAAGCTTTGTATTCTAATCCCTCAGCTCGAGTCTTAACCGGATACACCTCCTCTTCTTTATTTCTAGTTTCTAGATCCTCCTGCCAAGGTTGCCCCTTGTCATTTCTCTAGAGCCGCTGGCTCAAGCCATTCGCCAATCCATTATGGTGTCCCCAATATGCATTCATATTACACAGCATCATCTCTCATTATTTGCGGACGATGTTTTGGTCTTTTTAGAGAACACCTCTCAGTCTCTTCATGCCTTTTATCATCATGCAAGGAGTATGGAAGCTTATCAGGCTTTAAAATTAACTGGTCAAAGTCTGCACTACTTCATTTAAATGATTCTGCCCGCACCTCAACCATCTCTGCTGACATCCCCATTGTTAAGCAGTTTAAATATTTCGACTTTGAGGTCTTCCCCTGCTTAGACCAGATTGTTAAACATAACTATTCTGTTGCTCTGAACAATGTTTTGAAGGATTTGGAAACGTAGCTGGGCTACGTTTCCAAAAAGGCTTGTTTTTGCCTATCCTGTAATACCCATAGAATCACCCAGAAATCCAACAAAACTAAATGAAACTAAATACTTGACGAGCTGTGTACATTCTTAACTCATCCCTAATTTCCAACCCTGTGTATGTGGGTGAACACACACACTCGCTCTCAGTTTCTGATGTTTTATGAGCATCATGAATCTTATCAGTATCTCATTGTGTTGCACGCTCTCCGTCTCCAGTTGAGTGTCACAAATCAATCCTGTCTTCTTTATCACCTTGACTCATTGCAAGCCTCCCTCCCTCTCTCCATTGACACAGACATTTAGATTTTCACTCTTCCATCCATCCATCACCTCCCTTTCTGTAGATGGGGGAGAGGGGGAGTACATGAGTGCCATTCTTCAGCTCTGTGTGGAAATGATTATTCATCATTACTATTGACGTTCTCATCATGGCAGCTGTCATCAGGAGTGGAGTGGCAGCTTCTGGAGTTCCCTCAAACTCCCATGAGCAGCTGCTGGCCATGTTGATGTTTTACTGACACACACTCCTGCTACTTCAGAATACTTTTCTGCCATATGACTCTAACAAAATTTAAATGCAAAAACACAAAAATGTACGGTCATTACCATTTTTGAAGAAAAAAACTAGTGACACCAATACTGTTATAGTGTGAATAACACTAAACACTAAAATAATTACAACAGAATAGCACTATTTGATTAGACGATGGGAGACCATCCATTGAAAACCACTTGTGTTCACAAAAGATACATATTATTGTATTCATAGAACATTAATAACAACCTATAAACAAACTGCGTTTAAAAAATTAATTGGAAAACAAAACATGTTTGTCTTAAAATAAATGAACAAATTATTGAAAGAGTCAACACCACTAAAATCCTTGGGGTGTATATTGATGAATGTGATCACCTAACAAAGAAGTTATTTAGTGGCCAGGTTGGCTCAGTGGTAAAGCAGGCGCACATGTACTTCAAGGTTTATGCCTCAACACAGAGGTTCAGGGTCCGAATCTGTCCTGTGACGATTTCCTGCATCTTTCTCACCTAGCTGTCCTGTCAAAGATTAAAAGTGTAAAAGCCCAAAAATAATCTAAAAAAAAGTTATCTAAATATGTTGGACTATTTTTTATTGATTAAGACAATTTTTGCCACACTCAGCACTTCTCATCATATATAAAACTCTGTTTGAGCCCCATTTAAACTATTGTAATGTCATATGGTGTAACACAGACTTTACAGAAGAAAAAAATCATACTGAGCTCAACACCCCCACTCGCCCTCTATTTTGTCGCCTTGGTTTACTAAAGCTTACCGAATATAATATCTTTCATAATGCCTGCATGATATTCCAGGTCATTCATAGGTTGAACTACAGATTGTGTGAGCTTGTTCCAATCTGTCGTCCCCAGCTGACACATGGGAAAAACACCTGAACGCTGGCAAAAACAAAGACTAAAATGTACGAGCCTGAGTGTAGTTAGTAGGGGACCGCAGAGCTGGAACAAGCTTGAGGAAAACCTAAAAATGTACACATTCTGTCTCCATCTTCAAGAAAAGTCTGAAGGAAAAATTGCTCATAACATATGATTGTTGAATATTCCTTTAGTGTTATATTTATGCTGGGATCGTCTGTTTGTATTTGTCTAAGGTGAGCTTATTTGGGATTCCCCCGTTTCACACGGCCTACATAGGATCATTGTACCTTCTGAAATTCTGTTTAATGATACAATGATGACGTGTGGAATAAACAAAACAAATAATAATAATAATAATAATAAAACTGTTGGATACAGTTTGGATGCAAACATGTATGTGCCAGGTATTGATGGGCAATGGGGTTTAAAAATAATAAAATTTTATAAAAATAAAAAGTCCCCTGAAATAAATAAATAAATGTGGAATTGTAAAATAAAAGGCTCCTGTGTGAAATAAAAGGAGTCCTTTGAAAAACATATTTTTGACCAATGATTCGATACAAACCCCAATTCTTTTTTGGAGGAGAGAAAAAAAAAGGGTTTTGAACAACCTGTATAAACAAGAACAATATTATCTATGCAAATTAATAACAATATACCTAAGTAAAATAAATAAATAGCCAAAGCTATAACACCTCTGTTGTCTTTGTAACAAAATACTGTTGAAAAACAAACTAAACTCCATGGTGGAGATGATTCAAGCATGGTGAAAATTATTCTTCAATTAAGTTCCCTTACATTTACAAAGTAAATTAAATGGCTCCTGTTTTCAGTACTGTGCAGGGTCCGAAATGATCACTCGCCAGTCGCCAACGTCTTGCGATGACAGAAGCAGAGCCATCTCACTAGCGGGGTGGTCACGTGGTTCATGGAAGTCTGTATGGTTCCAAACACACGTCTTCTAGGGGACTGACAGCAGCGAATGCAATATTGAAAATTGTAAAAATGAATAAAAACACATACCCAAATACTTGTTTCACTGTTATTGGATTCTTGCATATTTGTAAATGTCAGTTTTACATTTGGAGTGGTAGCGTTTGTATCAGTATGTGACTCTGAGAGCCAATGACCAAGTAGGAGTGAGAACGGGTTGACGTCACACGTACGTTGCCATATTAATTTCCTTGTTTAACGAGATGTGTGTGACTCAAACATCTCACATTTACAAATAAAAAGTGAAGTGAAAGACGGCGCAAAACATTTCAGACCGTCCTACCAACCTGTATACATTTTAACATTAATGTACTCTGTAACGATTTTTCACTCTGATGTTGCTGAAGCGGCTGCTGTTTCAATCCTCTCGGCTCTCTGCAGCGGACGGGGCTGCTCAGTTCTCCCCCGCGACTGACACACACACACACACACACACACACACACACACGGTGAATGCAGGATAAACCAGGATAAGAGATGAGATGTACAGGATGACCTAAATTGAGGACAGCTATGCTTATCATTGTAAGTGCAATGATAAGTTAAGTCCAATAAGAACTTTATCAAACTGTATGAATGTGTGTCCCAGGTCAGGATAGGAAGCTAACTAACAATGGAAAGATCAACAAGCTACTGACAGATATGTTCAAATTTAAATCCACCAGCCATTTTTATATTATACCAACATCTGCAGCATCATGAGCCTTTTTGGTAAGGTAACTAGGAAAACTCAGCCTAGAGTTATTTTATTCTCCTCAAAATAAGTTTCGTTTTTAATTTTAAAGAACTATACAAAAACAATTGCAACTTTTTTTGCAACTTTCTCTGTCTCCTGCAACTTCATTGCAACAAACACAACATCGCAACTTTTTACAAAAGCTCCCACAACATTAGACATTTTGGGCCGCAACACAAAAAAAAGAAAGAAAGAAAGAAAGAAAGAAAGAAAGAAAGAAAGAAAGAAAGAAAGAAAGAAAGAAAGAAAGAAAGAAAGAAATGCTGGAGAGGAGCAATGTGATGTATGAATCATAATAAAAGCTTGCTGTAACAACATTATTTTACCAGCAATGGTGTAATTTTGAAATGTTTTCTTAACGTCATTGTATGCGGCAGGATAGCAGTTTCTATGGGCTGAAGGCATCTCACTCAGATTTGGAAGGAAGCGACACGTACAATCCAAAACAGCAACACCATCTGGAAACACAAAGAAGACAATCACATAGAGATTACACTACACACAGCAGAAACCTGCTTTACTGCAGCTCGAGCTGCCATACCTCAAGCGTTTAGCGGACTTTACACCTCACGGCTGTGCAAAGTTCAAATAAAGGGAAAATAAACTGAATAAGGCCATGAGCATGAAATCAACTGAGCTCAGCCATAACTGAGGGTGTGTGTGTGTGTGTGTGTGTGGGGGAGCCAAGGTGTGACAGAGGAACCAAAGTGTGACGAGAGAGTTTTTTTAGTGAAGTTTGAAATGAATAACCACAGTCAGGGCGTTTCTGCGGTACGATAAATTAATTGTCCACCCAGCCTTCCAAAGAAAAGACAAAGACAAGCCCATAGACGAACCAAGCAGATTATAAAGGTAGTCCATATGTACCTCTTGACTATTGTTGCATGTTAAACATGATGTTCATCTGAACATGTCTTTGAACAAATTACCAAAAGGCTAAGTATTTGCACACATTAACATCTGCAGCCTCAGAAACAAAAACGTATGAACGCTCCCTTTTTGCAGTCTAATAAGGTTGATGTTATGGATGTTTCAGAGACTAATTTGGACTTTTCATTTGATGATGCAGAGGTGGTTTTGGATGGCTTTTCTGTATACAGAAAGGACAGAAATAGGTTTGGTGGAGGGGTGGCAATTTTTATACGTGACCACTTTCCAGTAAAAAAAACGTCATGACCTTAACCTACATAACAGTATAGCTGTATAGCTTCAGATGCTACTGCTGCACTTGAGGTCTATTTTAATTGGCTGTTGTTATAGGGCTCCAAACTCAATACAATACAGAACTTGGATTGTTTGTGTGCCACGTTGGATAAAGCTACAGCGACCTTCGTTAAATAACAGTTGTTTAACGCTTGGTAGCTAACGCTACCATAGGCTACTTTAGCTTAGCTGCTAGCGACTTTAGCTTAGCAGTTAGCCATGTCGTCTCCCTCTCCTACTTTCTCTTGCTCGATGCGTGAGATGTTTAATTACTCCACTGCATCCTTTAGCGACAATGGTATGTGTAACAAGTGTAGTTTATTTCTAGACAGGGAGGCAAGGCTTAGTGAGTTAGAAGTCTGGATCTGCACCATGATAGATCAGTCGTTAGTTACTGTAGCTAACCACCCCCCGGTAGTCGGTGCGGACAGGTGTCGTGCCAATGTACTTATCCCCGCCAGGATTTGTATCCCCTGGCCGCGGGAGCAAGCATGCACACAGAGAGATTCTGCTGCCCTTCGAATTGTTTAACTGCTGCACTTTGAATTTACGTCTTAAATGGAACAAATAGCGACGTGGAAGACTCAACAGGGTTTTCCATAGTAACATGGGTCTCAGTTAACTACATAAATATCTGTATTTGTCTGTTACATTAAGGCGACGTGTGAATGTTTTATAGCGTCATTTAATATTATGGACTGATAAGCCTATATATCCTCCCTGTCCTCCAACATGATTTTTGTTTTAATTTAATTTAGTTAAATATGGCTTTTCAATTAACCACTTTTTTCACCTGTCTACCATATGAGTTACACAGATATTTTGTGTGTCTGTCCTGTCATCATGGGTGTTATTTTGTGTGTTTAATAGGTCACAAAAAACAACCTGACAAAATTTGGGGAGGTCTGCTGTTTTCTAGCAAAAGTTCCTTCCATTCATAAACTTCCATTCACTGAGACAGTGGATGAACGTTTGAGCTGCATGACGTCTGTTCTCTTGCAGCCTCACGGTGACAGGCTCGGGCCTGTGGCCTATTTTTTTCTCCATTGAAATTGTTAGTGCCACATGTAGTTTTTCTGATTCTATTGGAGCAACGATCTTTATCTGCAGCACGATATCTGAGGTATTACACATGTCTGCTTGATATGCCTAATGTCACTGTTAAACATTTTGTACAGTAGTTAACCCTGCTTCTCTTATGCCCACACCAGGATAGGGAGAACCGCATGATTGTTTTGGCAGAGTTGCAACACACCTGTGCTCCATGTCCAGATCTGACTGACACACCGGTGCCAAATTCAGATCTCGTTTTGAATGTTGATGGGTCAGCCTCACGCTGCCCTGACACTGGCCAGGCTGTCACAGGCTAAATGCTGCGAAGACACAGGTCTTCCTTGGACAAAAAGTTACCAATAGTACTGATGTACATGCGAATGAGGGTAAGAACGCGCAGCAACCTCAGTCCATTTGAGATTCTTTTCGGCAGACCACCCAGTGTGGGGGTTTAGGGGATCCTAGAGCACCCCTTCCCTCCACAGCTCTGTGTGAGCATGATATGTTACAGTATTGTGTACAACTGTCTTCTGCTTTCTCTGCCATAAGAATCCAGGTCTCTGCTGCCCTGCCCCAACCAGCTGAAGGACCGCTCCACACACTGACGCCAGGAGATTTCGTGGTCGTGAAAAACTTCAGGAGTAAGAACTGGCAGGTCAAACGCTGTCAAGGTCCCTTCCAGGTTCTTCTGGTCACCCACACGGCAGTAAAGGTTGCTGAGCGGGCTCCGTGGATCCACGCATCACACTGCAAGAGAGTACCAGCACCAGAGGACGGGCCAGGGTCGCCAGAAGACCGGAGAACCCGTGACCTGAGAGATGGCGTTTCTGTGTCACCAACGTCACACACACACACACCGCTCCTCACCTTTGGCGTCTAGACAAAATTGGCAACCGGGGTACGAGCAATATAAGAAAAACAATAACAACAACAATAACGACAAATCACTCTGGGGAGGGGTCGAAATTTACATATGCTACACGCCTGTGATGGACATGGTGCAGGACCCAGAGGGGAAAGCACTGTGCCCATCATGGAGTTTAGCAATTTGGCACACGAGTGGGTCAAATTAGGGGAATCAGATTCCCTCTGACCACACCAACCTGACAAATAGGCTAACAATCCAGAAAATAAACAGCTCCTCACCTGCAGTATTACTAACCCTGAACAAAGTTGACCCACGAGACGAAGGTTATTTTGTAGTATGCGCGTGGCTATCAGGAAAAGATCCATGCGGAGCATTCTATATTAATGTGTTGGCGACCAACTCAATGGTCCATACTAAGAAAAAGAAAAAAGAATAAGAATGCACTTAGTACAGGTAAAAGGCCAAAATCAACTCAAATGATTAACATTGTGTAAAATAGATGGGTTCTTTCTCCTAACAAAGACAACGCATTGTCATCCAACGTATGACTGGGTTCAATCAGCAAATGTAGGGATCAATGACTCATGCTTAGTGTGTTCATTGTTTCCCCACTCACAGAAACAGACTACACCCGTTAAACCACACGCGTTAAATCTAAATTACTATTTGTGCACTGACTGCATTTTATCTTAAGAGCTAAATGTAAAATGACGAGTTACGGTAGCAAATTCCTCTCAGGATTCCTTCCATGATGGGGTACAGTCAATAACGCACATAACATTGATAAAATACATGAAAGTTTGGAAAATCTAACCGCCGTCATGGTTGCGGGGTTCAGTGAGCTCCCTCCCGCCATGCGAGCTATGCGTAACATGATACTTCAGCACCGGATTGGTCTAGATTTACTGTTAGCAGCTCGGGGGGGTCTCTGTCATGTGATAGGTGATCAATGCTGTACATTCATCCCAGACATTGAGGGAAACATCACTGACACTGTTCATCAGCTATAACAACTCGCCACTAGTCTCAAGGCTCAAGATGTCCCTAACACTGATTCAGGGTGGGACTGGGGTGCCTGGTTACTAGGGGAGGGTTGGAAGGCTTGGATGTGGAGAATTGTAATTCCAGTGATTTCTGTAATGGTTTTCTGTCTGATTACTATTTGCTGCATTATTCCATTAATTAAGAAAATGATTTCATCTCTGTTTGCTCTTGAAAGGGTCCAGTATCAGGCATTGCAAGTAAATGATGATAATTCTGATCTGTTTGATTTGCCCTCCTACAAAGAGGACGAATTCGACTCAGACTCAGCCTCCGAGATCCCATAGGGTTTAGGCTCATATAATCCATTTTGATTGTCATGTTTCTCTTTGAATGTTTGTGGGGGGGTAGTTTAGACTCAGAGGTTTAAATTCCTCACAAACAATATTTTTTCCCGCATGTCTCCTTTCAGTAATTTTCAAATGTGTAATGATTAGTTTGTAATCAAAAGGGAGGAATGTAATGCGAAAATTACATAGACAATGATTTCTTTTCGATAATTGTTCATTTCTTAAGTGATTAATTAGTTTTATTATTAATAAGTAAATCCTCCAGTGTGCTGCTGAAATATGTGTCTCATAAAATATATCCTACAGTAAGTCCTCCAGTTCTGGAGACAGCTAAAAATGTTGTGACTCTGCATTCCTCCCCTAAGGACAAATGCACAGGAAAACAAGTACCTCGATGATATGCTGGGGTCACCATGTCCAAGGTTCTAGGTTGGAGCCAGGCACCCATCTAAGACAAGATAAATCTCTGTCTTCTAAGACAGAGTGACTGGCACACTGGTCACTTTTGACACACTAGAGACAGATGCACGGAGACATGTTGGCTCTAACAGTCTGAGGGAGGAGATGAAGTGTTTTGTTAAAGATTAGAGTGTTTTTCCAAACAATGCATGGTTTCTGCTGGGGGGGCACGCAAATGTAAGGGACTGTAAGGCAAGCTGCAAGGCGCACAGAACGGTGGCCACTCTGTAACTGTACATTGTGGAAACTGTTCTTGTCATTTATATTGTTCTCTCGAGAAAATAATTAAACCTTTTCACCAAATTCCTAAAACCTTTAATCCAGTTTGCAGCCTGTCTTTATTTTGTTTCAACAAGGTCTCTTCAGCCACTGAAATTCCTCCCTCGCTGTACAGAAACTTCCACAACAATATATACAGTATACTGTACATATATATAATTACGCTGTGCCCATATAAATAAAGATCAATATATGCATCATGAAGGGCCTCTAATATAATATAGAGAGTTGACAATTCAAAAGAGGTAGCTATTTAATCAGTGTAACCATGGAGATACCTTCACAGCTGGCGAAGTCAAGCTAACAAACTAGCAGGCAATCTAAGTTAACTAAGTTAAAGATATATATATCCATTAACCAGTTCGCTGTGGGAAACCCTTAGCCTAAGTGTTCAGGCACAACAGGGAGAACTATAGTTCATGGCAAAACTGCAAAAAAACATGGTAGCTTTATAACAAAATATCTGCAGGTTTCAACAATTCAAACAATTCAAAATGATTCTTGTTATAGAAATTATTATTAATGGGATCATTTATGGTATTAAACATTAAAGCATGTAAACATATTCTAATGGGAACCCAAACTACAAACAATGAGCATATGTCAACAGAAATTTTAGTCCTTTGATTTAAGCCATGTAATAGCATGAAATAGCTCACATTACTGTATTGTGTGAACAGTTAACTTCATTTAATATTGGATGTGGCGTTTTCTTTCTAGGGTTGCAAATTTTCCACCAAAACATGTTTTTACCCAGGACTATTCTCCACTGCTGCGCCCGGAGATTAGCGCCGCCCAAGACGATTGTGATTGGTTTAAAGAAATTTAAACAACCCAAAGCATTTTTTTTCTCCTATCCTAGAAGTATGTGTGTGTAGCCAGACCAGACAGCTCTGTGGAGATAGGTTAGGCAATGCGAGACTAGTAATGAGCTGACTCTCTGTCCACTTGAGCATATCTTTGCTCAGTTCCCAGCAGGCTGTGTGAGGGCTGCTCATGTGTCAGCTGGTTTTGGCCTATGGTCTACATTGGCAGTCCTCTTTTCACTCAGCATCCAGCCACCTTCCTGGAGTCACACTAACACTGCCATGGGTGGTTATTCATGCTGTTCCCTTTCCCTCCACATGAACAGCAATATCATCTTCATGATTATTTACACCACCGGAGTGCATCCAGCAGCTGAGACAGGCATCTGTGGAGTTACTCTGGTAAGGGAAGGCAACATGGAACATTCAGAATCATCACTGGTAAAATTAGTTAAATGTGCACAGAAATGTTCTTCTATTAATTCAGTGAATTCTTATGAGTGCTATAGCGATGCAAGGCCAACAACAAGCAGCCATGTTCCCTGCGTTGCTCTGGATAAGTACATCAGCTGAATGTCTAAAACATCATTCAAACTACTATGGCACATAACAGAAAATTAAGCCACCTCAACGTTGTTTCTGCATTAAAAATGCACACATCAAAATAAAAAGCTGGCATCATCAAAACAATGTGTATTTGTTGAAGCAGCAGTGCCTGCAAGGGAGAGTGACGTCTTGTTTTCTTCCTCTGCTGGAGGTATCTGCCAGAATCCAGAGTGGGAATCAGCATTTATAATCCATTTAGGTGCATTCAACTTTGCCAACAACTGGTCGTCTGATGCCCACAATCTACCTGTAGTACCTCATTAGCTCGGAGAGGTCAGGCACAATCCTAACTGTTCTTCATGGGTATTGAGTGCCATTTTCAGTATGCACATCTATATGACAGAGGAGTTTGTTTGTTTTTCCACAACTTCCTACTAGTTAAGAGTTAAGCTAGTTAGTTAAAAAAGAAGGCTGTGATGCAACATAATCACTGTGCCAGGTTATTATTCACAATCTTGTGTTTTCTTAACCAAATGTGACAATTTGTTTCTGAAAGGTTGTTGCTAGGAAGAATGACGCCGCCAATGTTGTTTATGGTTGCAATGGTGCTGTGCTAAGCTAAATTCTAAAGCTAAAGGTGTATAGATGTATAGGGGTGGCAGTAGCTCAATCCGTAGGGAGTTGGGTTGGAAACTGGAGGATCGCTGGTTCAAGTCCATGTATGGTGGTGGACTGGTAGCCGTAGAGGTGCAAGTTCACCTCTTGGGCACTGCAAAGGTACTCTTGAGCAAGGCACCAAACCCCTAATTGCTTGGGGTGCCTTTTCATGGACAGCCTCCCTCACTCTGACATCTCTCCATTAGTGCATGTATAGGTACTGAGCATGTGTGTGTAATTCAGGCCTGTGTGTAATAACAACAGAGTGTAAAATTGTAATTTCCCCTTGTGGGACTAATAAAGGATACATTGTTATTATTATTATTATTAAAGAGGGAAAGTTCTGGGTACTGCCGCCATTCATCTGCATGTACAGCGGAGCAAACATTCCCATGAGTTACCAGCTGAAGCTAGCGGTCAGTAGCGTTTTTTGGCATGGGCGAAGCGGGCAGCTGCCCGGGGTGGGATTTTTCTTGACACAATGGGGGCAGTACGAGCACTTAAAAAAAATCAATAAACTTGTGTTCTACTGTATTATCTGTTTTCTGAGAAGGTACCATGTACAGAGAAGCTGTGTGAGAATGAGAAAGGGGAGGGGGAGCAGGGGACAGTTCACCTCTGTTTCAAACGGGTTGCTGGGCAGCTCCAATCCTATCCTGAGTTGAAAGATAGCCTACTTTATTATCGAGTTGATAGGCGTGTGTGTTCATGGCGACCGTCTGAAAGAAAAAAGAAAAAAAAAGATTCAACTTTATTGTCATTACACAGGTACAGGTACAAGGCAACAAAATGCAGTTTAGGTCTAACCAGAAGTGCAATAGTAGCAAGTGCCGGATATACAATGGTTCCATAAGTGCGGGACATGGATATGTGCTGAATAAATATAGAGAAGAATACTATTATAAACAGAATTTTACAGATAGACAGATGAATATAATGTATAGATAACTAGTGTTGTGGGCAAAATTTACAGCTGGATATATACTGAATATAATATACAGGTGGATATTACTATAACAGAGTTTACAGGTGAATATGTACTATGAATATATATACAGATGGCTATTACTGTGGACAGAATGTGAGCATAATATACAGATGCCTAATACTATAAACAGAATTTTTACAGATAGATATATATATATATATATATATATATATATAAGTTAGACTAAAATGACAATGGATTTAAGGTAATACAAATAAAGTTTGGACAGAAACTATCCAAATTAAAGTGCAGTGGAAAGTAATTGCAACCAAACCAAAGTAATGCAACCATTTTTGACTACTTTTTTTCTTAATGGGCGTGCGCCTGTGAGCACCCACAGAAGAAAACATAAATCTGCGCATATGTTTGATCTCCCAAATGGAACGGTCCAGACAATGGGGGAAACGGGGGTCCATGAGCCTCCATTAGTTTATCACTTTTATGCATAAGGATCTATCAGAGATCTACCCCAACTGTTGGACTGCTCTCAGGATCGCACTGTCACTTACTGTGACTCGAGCAAAGACGAGCTTTACAAAACTAAAGGTTATCAGGTCATACCCGAGGTCACTGGCCTTTTCGTCGGAATCAAGTCAGCGGAGCAGATTTCATACGATGACATCATTGATGATTTTGCATCAAGGAAAGGTCAAGTTTTGGTTTGTGTTTTCTGTTCTTAGTGCAATAGTATAATCATTATATTCTCTTTAGTGTGTTTTCACATTTGTGTGATGAGGGATATGTGCTATTTAGAATATTTATTCTTTATTTTATTTGCATATTATTATTGCTCTCTGCTCTTGTTACATTTTTCATATATCTGATTGTATATATTTTCACATTTAGATATATATTTTATTATAACAACATAAGTGAAAGCGAAAATGATATTTCTCAATTGCACAAATCCTTCATTAAAACATTTGAAAACACACACTTCAAGTTCGAGATTCCAGATTCATTTAACTATTGCAATTACTACAGGAAACACTTTTTAAGGTACACAATCCCACCTGTAACATTTTCAAAAGACAATGAACACAATTCTGTACAAAATAGGACAGTATAAGTTATCAGAACTTAAAATACATATACACTATAATATATTAATTCTGAAATTTCACATTGAATTACACCCAGGGTCTTGCCTGGGTGTAATTCAATGTAGAACTGTCACTGTGTCACTGTGCTAGCGGTAGATATCTAGCTTGATTATAATAATAATAATAATATTATTATTATTATAATAAGGAATTTCTAGGCAACCAAAATGTCCCAATTAACACACCCTGCCCTGATGGAAGTGAGATAGAATGCAAGTTTGCACTTCCGGATTCGCATCACTTTTCAGGCTGGAAGCTTTGTTCATTATTATTATATAGTCTATGGTTGTTCACCAAGAAATAGTTTCAGTAATGTATGCAACTCCCCCTTACACTACAATACATTTCAGTTTGCGTACATAATAAAAAATTACAGACATGTTCATTAGTGAACTTTAAGCTTGGGACAAAGTTGAAGACATACAAGACTGGAAGCACACATAAAGAGTGTTTCCACCAATTTGCACAGATTTTTTAGTCCTCTAGACCAATGTTTCCCAAACTTAGGGTCGGGACCCAAAATGGGTCGCAGACCTGTTTTATTGGGTCGCCAATTGGCAGAGTAAAATGAGAATCTGTCTTTTTGACTCTAGCGTACCTGAAAAACTAATACAGAAACAGACTAAATGCTCAGCATGACCTCAGCATGACCTCAGCATGACCTCAGAATGACCTCAGAATGACCTCAGAAGGGCACTTTCAAAAACTGAACCTAGAGTAGATCAGCTGGTTGAGATCTTCAACCAGACACATACATCTCATTAAATTCAAGTCAGCATTATTAAAACCATGTTGGTGTGGGTCCTGAGGGACGATGGGAGGGACGGAGACACCGAGAGGACAATAGAGACCTTTTCTGTTTTTGATTACTTTTATAATGGAATAAATATACTTCATATACATTTAAATTCATGGTTTGTTCCGTCTTTTGTCCACAGTTTAAAAGTGTAGATGTTACAATGATTCATGGTGTATTTTTGTAAATTTGGGTCCCGGGGAGACTCCAAATTTCTCTTTTGGGTCTTGAGCTGAACAAGATTGGGAACCACGGCTCTAGACAATCAGGAAGGAGCATAAACCTTACAGTGACTAAATCCAACACACTGAACCACTGGTCAGTAACCACTGGAGGTCTGGAGGTAGAAGACCCCAGAAATCCCCCAAAAAGGGGACACGGTCACGTGTTCTCATATCTACACAAACATGGGTTGCAATCAGCAGATTGCACTGTTTATATAAAGTGACATTTGTGCTGAAAAGCCGCCAAACTAGGGCTAAATGATTCTTCGAGCACATGACTACTTAATATGCAAATTAATGACATCATCGGACCACAATTAGGGCGCTAAAAATGAACTTTGGCCACCTGATTTAAGGGCAGGGGGGCCCATGTGGCCAGTGCTTAAATGATCTAGTCTATTCCTGTTATTGTATGCAATATACTGTAAGCAATAAAATTGTAGCTTTTTCTAAAAATTAAACCTGTCGTTTGTGTATTTACTATTGCTGTTTACTATGAAGCATTTCTTATCCGATTCCTTGATTAATTGATGGAACAATCTGTAGAATACTCAATTACCTAACCAATTGATAGTTGTAGCCCTACCGTAAACCCCACAAGAGCCGTGACCCATAATGCACCATTAAAGTGAATGCCAACTGCAGTAAAACAAAAAGAAGAGGAGTTGAGAGCCTTTTGCAGACAATCCAGACTCTGAATTTAGCACCTTTAGACTGCAGCAACAGGATCTGAAAACTTGAATTCCAATTCTTTACATTTCTCTCCCAATATGATTTTATCTGCTGGCTGCCAACAGCAACTGACCCAGTATGGAACAGACCCCGTCCAACTTGGTCCCGTCAGTAATCACGGCCAACTCATATTCATAATCGGCTCAACCGTGCTGATCTGTGCCGCCGTCTCTAGAGGCGTAGCTAGCTGCACTTAACTTTAGTCCCCCCCCACCACCCTTTTAGCCTTGATGCAAAGCTAAATTATGGTGGTATCAAGTTTTTATTTTCATTCTTTAAAAGAAAGAAGAATTTTGGACAGGGATAATCATCATCACACGATAATCTGTGTCAGATTGCAGGGACCCAGGTTCCCTTCAGCCCCAGATTATTTCTTCTGGGAAATGGCTCAATCCTGACCGGGATAGATAAGCACATAAGAAGCTGGGTCTAGACTAGTTTAAAGTTTTAGTGCGTAACTTTTTAACGTCCGTACGTACATTCAAGCCAATGCCAAATGAGTTGCTACAAAGCTCGACACAACTCTCTCTGTGTTTCTCAGCATGACTGTGTTCACAAGATTGTGTCTTCGGGCGACTTTCACATGCAGAAACTCGAGCGAAGATACTGACCTCTTCCGAAGACTACATTATGTTTGTTTAATCCTCCATGTCCTCCTTGGCTACTAGCAACCGTGTGGAGGAGGAGGGGTGGGGGTGGTTCGCGATCACGGAAGACTTGTACCCTGTGGACGCGCTGACAGTTTTGTTGTCATTACTTGAATTTCTCATGGGAGCAACAGAAACTACGCACTATAGATTTGATGATAGCCAAACAGATTATGGAGCAGGGGGTGTTCATATTGTGAGTTGTATGTTTTGCATGCCGTGAAAAAAACATCCAAAAACAGAATAACATCCAAAACAGAATAACATCCAAACACTGATGATGAATACAACCTTCCCAACAACTCTAGCGGTTGGCTGTATTTTGTTGTGGCCAGTCTCTGTGGTGGATCAAGGCTTTAGAGCCAAGCA
>JABXJD010000080.1:2350000-2467979 GCA_013375575.1 Percina caprodes | reverse complement strand
TTTTTTTATAATGCCACATTGTAATTTTTTGGTTTAATACACTTTCTTGATAATGTATCATTTATTGCCCTTTAATCTGTGATTATGTGAACAAATTTTATTAATACAGTTCAGAAGTTCAGTTTTTTTACCATTTCCCACTCTGCACAGATGTACGGTCCAGGACGCAGGATGACCAGAAGACCTGTCTGATTCGCCAGATCCAAAAAATGCTCCAGATCTCGGTCCCCTGCGAAGTTGTGGACCCCCTGCACTGCCTCATGGAAGTTCCAGGGCACATATCTGTGTGGAGGCAAAGGAAATGTACAATAAAGACAGACCGAAAGAAAAATGTGTGTTTAAGAATGTGATGTTTTAAACTTACACTTGGATAGCATTGAGTCCAGTCATGTACATCTTCACAAGCCGGTCCTTCCAGTAATACCGTGGGATTCTGGAGTAGTGAATACTGCCTGAGATGTACTGAAAAGGCTTCCCATCTTTGAGGAAATAGTTGTTTTTGTAGTCTATAGAGAATGATCTTTCTCTAGAGGCCTGCAAGAGATGGCATGGTCTCTGGTAAGGTGCATTTAAAACTCTTGACTCTGTAATCTCCATCACCATTACCAATCAGCGGTGGAATGTAACTAGTATTAAGTAAGTAACTCAGATACCATACATAAATAAAGTTTTGAGGTACTTACATGAGTATTTTCATTTTATGGTACTATACATTTTTCTTCAACCACATTTTAGAGGCAGATATTGTACTTTTTACTCCACTACATTTTATTTTAACATAGTTACTTTGCAGATTTATGTTATAACTACAAAACATAATCAACTAATAAATTATTACATACATTTTTTATAGACTAAGCTACCCAGCAGTATATAAAGTCTTTAAAATTAGCCCCTTTGAATTCAAGGTGTCTTTTTCTATTAGTAGTAGTGGTAGTAGTAGTAGTAGTAATAGTGTCTTTCTTACCAAGTTTCCACTGACAGTCAAACAGGCGAGATTCACAGCAACAAAGAGTAAGACACCGGCAGCCATGTCCGCTGCCTTCCGCAAAGACTAAACCTACAACTAACTCAGCACTCATTTGTATGATGTTATTGCCATTTTGTCTGTTATGGTCAACTGGTTAACAGGAGGAAGCACCACTATCAACGTCCTGCCCGCCTCTCTAAAGCACTATCATGTGATTCTCATTGGGAGTCTGCTGGGTCCTAGAGACCGTCCGGTTCACCTCAGCCTTGTCCTGGCAGATTGTAAATTCCTATGGAGCTCTGCATGGTTGACCCCATTCAGACATACGGTTCATTGACAGTCCTCTGTTTATTATTTTGGGAATAAATAATACAGACATTTTTGCTAGATATATTATTAGTCCACTTTGAGATAATGAAAATAATTATACTTAAATCTTACAAATGTGTTCACAGTTAGACCACCAGATGTCACTGTTCACACTCATCTTTACGAGAGAGAAAAAATACAGATATAACCTAAAATAAGTAACAAATTAATACTCATACATACCCAGCATATACAAATAATGGTGCCTTTACAGGGAAAAAATCACAAAAATTATTAATGATAAATAGAATCAAATAAAATCAAAGTATATAAGTAGGTAGGCTATAAGGAAAGAGACTGAGAGCCAGTATATCACATGGCGGTTAACCGCCATGTGATATACTGTATAATGCTTTCACAACATGCTGTCATACTATGCATTATGTAGGTTGAGAACAATTCCATTGTGTTTGGCATGGCAAGATAACAAAGCAGCCAGTTCAGGAAGGATTTTCTTTATTATAGCTGCAGGACACGGCTCTGCGTCTGTCCGTCTTTTCATGTTGTGTGAATGATGGTTAAATGTCAACCTTTCATCATAAAACTCGCATATTTGTTTAAAGGTTCAATGGACTTTCAATAGCAAGACCCTGAAACAGGCAATTTAATTTTATGATGAGATGGTACTATTGGTGTAATAATATTAAATCCATTTGCAGTTATTCAGCTGACATCAATTGGATGTGTGATAACGTCACACTTCTTACTAAGAGCACTAGATGGCGCTTCAAAACCTTATTGAGAATCAAAGTGAGCTGGGATAAGACAATTTCATAGTTTCCTAAAAAAAAGTTATGCTTTTATATTAACCTGTTTAAAAAATGTTTATGTTTATGTTTATGGTCATGACGGCATGTCTTGCACCTGTTTAATTGCATTTCTCCAACAACAAAAACTAGGATGTCACTATAACCAATAATATAATTTACGTCCAAATATGCTGACACACTCAAAAATAATCAAAGTCACAGCCGCTGGCCTGCACATCATTATGGTTCCAGAAAGTTCTTAATTGGTAAGTGTCTAATGTGTGTAATAGGAACAATTCCTCTGTCTCTGTCTGTCATTCAAACACGAAACAGTTGATCTTGCTAATTTGGGTTCATAATGCCTGCATCTGTCTGCTGGCCTGTTATTGTGTTCTTATGCACACACACACACACACACACACACACACACACACACACACACACACACACACACACACACACACACACAAACACACACACACACATACTTTTCCAGATGTTTTTACTCTTTTTTTCAGTCCCATCCCCTACACAATACTGATTGTCCATACAGTAATCTAATTTCCTGCACTGCCTCTGTATTTATCAATCTCCATTTGAAGAAGATGTAAGGGTGGATGCTCACAATTGCTAATGGCAACTGATCTCAACTGCAGATAGGATAAATGCTATGGCTCTGTGGCTCATTAGCCCGCTGTCAGACGCAGTTAATTGTCCTGGGAATGAGAGGAGGAACGACGTACATTGACTTGTAATTTAGTTATGAGCGTGATAGTGCCTGAGGAGAGCTTGTCAGTATCCCATCTTTGAAGCTGAGCTTGTGGAAAATGGATTCAAACCACAGAAAACCTAAATGACTAATGCACTTAGGACAACACCACTTACTGAGATACTATAGCAAGAGTGGAAGTGACTGAGACTAATACAAACACCAGAGACTCATCTCTCATTACTACAGTCACAGAGACTGTCATATGAGATCATGTTTAATTTACTATATTGCATATGGGTTAAAAATATCCTTATTTGACTTGCAAAAAAATGTAGGGAGCCTTTTAATTACTGTATAAAGGTACAGACCAAACGTAATTGGAAAGGCCTGTCCCTAATGTGAAGAGAGAGACAAAAAACACTTACCCCAGGGTTGGGCGTCACCTCAATGAAGTCATCTCCCCAGAGTCTGTAATTAGATTAAAGCAACCCTTCTGCCCCACCACCCCCAAAAATAAACCCTCTTTGTTGTTTCTGGTGGAAACAGGTGTATTTAGATACTCCCCCACCCCCACATATCCCAACCTCCCGGAAATACAGTTCAGTTTTCTTTGGAACAGCTGATGTTAAAGGGGAACTCCACCAATTTATTCTCCTTTATGTTGAAAATGACAGTTCAGGAGCATTACATTTCTTTTACACCAAAGCACTTTATGTTGGGCCTCTCATTCACCCATGCACAAACACAAACTCACACATTAATGGTGTCAGAGATGCAATGCAAGGTGCTCACCTGGCCGTCACCATGGGAAATCAGCTGATTAATGAACACTCCTGAGTGTGGGTTTTCAAACCTGAAACTAACCTCACATTGGCTTGGAAACAACAAATTTATAACAGAAACAAAGTAAAACCGCCTGCGTAACTGTAAAACATGACAGAGGGAGTACAATTGAGTTGCATTGTGGGACATGTATCCCCCAATTTCATGGTTGTGCAATAAAATAATGAAGCACCTGGTGATCAAGTGTTTTTATTTTTATGTCACTTTATGTCAACTATACTAAATTGCAAAGCAAAATATTGTACTTTTTATTCCACTACATCTGACATACAATACAAAGATGTGATCGTCTTATAGAATAAGATTCATTATTATAGACTGTATACAAGAGTATACCAACTAGTTAAATTTGGCTAAACTTTGACCAGCAACAACATTAAAATGCTGCTTACACAGTAATGCAACAGCAATAATAATCCAATAATATTACATAACTGGAGCTATTCTCTGCTGAAGTGAAATTATGCAGGACTTTTTGTGAAGGAGTAGTTCTACATGGTGGTAAAGGATCACAATACTCCTCACTCTGACTGGCTTGTAGAGATATTCTTTTCACATAACAACCATTTTTGTCTTGATCAATTCTGAAGATAAAGCTCACAGATTAGTGATGTGGTCTTTAAGGGGAATTCTAAATGCTGAGCTATATGTGATTCACACAGATGAATCATATGATATGAGACAGTGCTGTAGAAATCCCAACAGGTCTCCATATTGGTCCCGACATTGGGATATGATTAGAAATGTTACCCTCTCGGTTTTCTCAGGCCCTAAATTGCCAGTGAGTCAATCCTGGGCTCACTGATGCTGACGTTGAGAGAAAGTTGTTCTGAGAAACTAAACAATAAACAACAACATCCCAGTAGAATGACAAAGGTCCAGTGGCATGTTTGCATTTTATAAATGATTGAACCTAGGAGTTGTTTGCATCCTTTGCATACTTTTCCAGGTCTTAAAGCAATTAATTAAGCCACAGTTAGGAACGCATAGGAAGTAAAATGCAACTTTACTGTGGGAGCATTGAAATATGAAGCTCTATAAACAAACAGGAAGTTGACAGTGCGGGGGAGCATGGGAAGTGTGTGAGTTGGGCCTCATTCCTCAGTCTCAAAGAAGGTATGGTATGTGTTTGGGGAGCATGCATGTCTGAGGAAGAATATTTGTGGTGAGATTGTGAAATGCTGCCTGAGCCCGCAGGTATCCACCCTAGCTGATAGAGGCTCATTAGGCCAAATAAATAACAGTAATAAACATTCTTTCATTCTTCTCTAGTTTTACTTTTTCTAGTTGTATATTGACTGTCAATCCATAAGCTTTCTATGTCCATTAGCTTTATTTTCAGCCATAGTAGCAGCAGGGCTCTATGAATGGCAATGTCGGTAAGTTGTCTTTGGTTCTGAATGACAAATGTAGACAACTATCAAAAGGGTTGCCATTAAATCTACAAACATTCATGGTCCCCAGAGGACCATCAGCATATGTATAAGCATGTGAGGATTAGAGAAGCTAGTATAGCTGTAGTCTTTTGTTTTTATTACTGATATTTGTTTAGATTATTGTTTTTAGTTTGACTGCATTTGCTTTCCCCCCTCCTGCTCCCTTAAATCCATGCATACAATACAGAATATAAAAAACATTGGAAAAATACTTCAGCTTTTACCTTGGCTTCAGGTGAAATGGTGCCCCATGAAACACATACTTTAATTATTTATTTATTTTACTTTTGAGATGGGATTTTTGTTGCAAAGTATTATTTAGATTTTGTGATTTCAATATAAACATGGAAAATCTTTCCTTTATTTACACCTATTTAGAGGAAAAGCATAAAATATTTTAATGACACAAAAAGACCTATAATTGAATTCACTGAATCGTTACCACTTAGAGAATATTTTTGTCCCATCATCTTGTGCCCAGCAGACATTGTTGACATAGGTGTGAGTAATGCGTTCAATTGGAGACCCGTTGGCTCTGTGGTGTTCCAGGATCAGCCACATAATTTAATAAATGTGGCACCAGGATTTGTCATCGACCATATGTACACATTAATGTGATGCTGCCACTGAGAGTGATCCGATAAAGATTAAATTGCCTTTGTTTAATGAAATTGTCACATGTTCCATTTTTATCTTATTGTTCACGTTCTCTTCTGTCTTCTTCCCATCCATCTTAGTTATCAATCAATTTTATATCCTCTCCCTCCCTCCCTCCCTATTTGTTTGCTTTGTTCCCTGGGTGTATCCAATAATCCACTGCTCCCCTGACACAGCGACCCCCATCCTGAAAGATGAATAAGCAGTGACCACATCAATTTCATTAGTTTTATTCAACAATGAGAATCATTACTCCCATGCTTAGTTTGACTAATCTTATAATGTAGCTTCAACTTTACACATTATCCTTTTACACTATGAAGCTCTTAAACTGGTTACAGCTCATATTTACTTAATATTATACATCTGTTTATTTACCTAATATTGTCACTTTGTCCTGGAGTTCCATATTTTCTGCATGTGGAGTTTTTTCTTATCTGAATGAAGTCTCTATGTGTAAAGGGTGTTGTATGTTGCACATATTCTAAAGCCTGTGTACAATTTATGATGTTGGACTATATATGTAAGATCCTAGATTTGACTATATACCTTGGTACCACGGAATGGGTTTTGGAAATTTATTTGTATTACAAAGTAATATTACAAAAATAATAATAGTTATCACCACATCAGTTTTTTCAGACACCAGCCACACTTGTGTGTGTGTGTAATATTTCCAGCTAAAAACAAAGAAACTGTGTCTGGATTTCCAGTACTTTACTTTATTGACTTTGACAGTGTTGCCACTGACTTTCAGCATAAATCATAAAAATGCAGATGGTACCATACTGATAGCTTAGATCAATGTTTGTGCTTGTTGTTCAGATGGCACTCAGGGTTCAGGCAATAATACATGGATGGGTGCTCTTTAAATAATCAAACCAGCTCCAGTTAAGTGATTATCATGGTTGTGACTTACAGCCCATGGCTGTGTAGAGACTAATCAAACTCTCAGTCAGTGGGACCTCCATCAAATACTCAAGCCAGACTTTCCCATTATTTGATGTAAAGCTGCAAAGGGGTCCTTCACCCAACCTGAATGACTTTGCCTGAGGTCTTGTCTGCTGATGGGAGGGTCACCACAGACTCTATGTCTCCATTAGCCATACAATTACGCAATTCCTTATGTGTCATGCATGTTTTCACATTTAATCAGATGTTTATACAATAGATCCATTGATGAAATGGTCACATTGCCCTGGCTTGGTACATTCCATTAAAAACTCTTTAATCTTTCATGCATTAGATAGGTCTCAATCTAGTGCCTGACTATGCTTTTTTGGTGCCACTGCATGTGGCCATAGAAAGCATTTCTTGAGTCACAGATCTTTCTACACATGTGTTGCATGTTGTAAGAGCAGGACATCAGGGGCATCAGTTGTACAGTAGATCTGTAGGACTGCTGCCTCAAGGCTCTTAATTTTACAGCTTGAAAATTGCAACATCTGACAGCTTTTAAAAACATTTTGTTGCCATTATATATCCCTTACAACTCCATCCTCCTGCCTCTTGTGATTATCACTGATGTGATAATAATGAGACATCCTTGTTGCCTTTGGTACCCTTGTATGGTGTAGGACAGATAACTTTGCCAAATATGCAGACATAAGTAGTGCTTGTTCCTTCTGTGGTGATATGGATGAAACACTATCACACCTATTTTTTGAATGTGAGAAAATAAAACATTTCTCAAGGACTTAAATAGTCACCGTTTTGATTCACCTTACCCTCTTAGCGTAAAAGATTTTCTTTTTTATTATGATTATCCTGATAATAACACTTTAGAATATGTAGTTATCTTTGTTGTTTTGCAAGCTAAGTTTTTTATTCATAAAAAGAAATGGCAGAAGGGACACCCTTCTTTCCAGGTATTCAAGTTGGAAATAGATTTGCTTCTTAAATCACTTCATATAATTAAAAATAACCAAAAAAATGATCGGCTTCTGTGTCTCCTCTACACAGTCTGAAAATCCTGAACAGTTTTCCTCCCCCCCTTTTTTAAATCTTATTGGCTCTTAAATAATGCTTGTACTTGGTCTTATGGGAGCAAAATTATGTTGTTTTCCTTTTTAACATTGAGAGCCATTGCCCCGCTGCAATGATCCACCACTGTTGTGGAATATCGAATCCTCTTCAAACCTTCAAAAGCATTGCTTGCACTTCACCAGCCAAGCCAGCATTATGTTGAGCAGTTGAGCCCATAGCAGGAGTCAAGAACAGCAGGTCTTTAATCACTGTCCCTTCCCCCGGTCCCTCTGGGGATCGTGATGACCAAATGGATGTTTTGTTCTTGTTCTTTGTCTCCTCAGGTAGAATGAAAGAAAGCCTTGCTCTACAATCTACTCTCAGTCTGTCACAGTTTCACATCGAGGGGTCAAATTAATGACTCACTCAAAGAGCAGTTCTTTCACTTCTGTTTGGTTTTGGCAAATGTGTAATAGGTAATGCTTAGTCAGTGCAGAATATCCTCAGCATGCCACCTTACTCTTAGTAAGATCTGGCCTTCATTCCTGATTTTATGATTAATGTAAAGTCACCTGAGACATGATGGGCACTGTTTAAGTTGTAATGTAAGTTCATCAAGATGCCCAATACAGCGCCACTCACAAATCCTAAAACTTCCTCCAAGCAGATGTGGATGTTTCAATACTAAACGAAATATGACTTAACTTTAAGAACTTGCTACAACTCAATTTAAAAAAATCAAACGTAGCTAGCACTGCAATTCATCCTCAAAATGTCATCACCACATTTACCTTGACACTACCAAAACCAAAATCCTGAGAAGTCCAAAAAAGTTTAAAAATGAGAAGAGTAAGATGAATTGGTTTCAAAGTAAAATAAATTGATAAATAAACTAAAATAATTTTTTGGCAACTCTGTTTTAAAATAATGCTCAGAAGGAGAACATGATGCAACAAAGACGGCAGGCTTTTGTAGCCCTAAACAACATTATCGCATACATTTCAGAGACAGAGACTGCCATGTCACTTCATTAGCTGCCACACAGTCAACACTGATTACATAACAGAGGCAACACAATTTCTGGATCTCTTTCATGCATACTGCATATACAGTTTGTGTCTCTCTATCCACTGTTATCCACCGGTCATGAGTGGGTGGCTGATCTTTCTGGCATAAGGTCGCAGATTAAAAGCTTGTGTTTTTCCTTTGAAATAATTGTATAAGCTTAAAAGACAATTAGTAAGATTTTATCTGGTGAGAGTGGAGAAAGTTACAATAATATTTCTGTTTAATTTACCAACTCGTGCACAATTATCTTCATACCCAAGGCATTTGCTTTCCTGCAAATAATCTACTTTCATTTATGTATACTGTAGGTAATTATTATCTCAGAAGTGAGAAAACGGAACTTGTAGCACTCTATAAAGAAAATGTCAGTAATTATGTAAATCAATTTTATTTTTATTTAGCCTCAAGCAGCTGGATTCCCAGAGTTTTGATATCAGACTCTCAGCTATCACATAACACGCACTGCCACTCTCCACCACAGTTGATGTGTACATCCTGAGCTAGCCACAGCGTATTTATGGTCAGTACATTGGCTGCTTGAAACAGATAAATACAAATTGCACAGCCAGTCCAGCAGTCTAATTTAGAAAAAGAATGCATTGTGCTCCGCCACATGCAGGCTACCCATCCGACGTGAGTACAATGTTTGCTCTGTATCTGCTCCTCCAACTCCTGAGAAGATACTTGGGTTGTTAGCATGCTAGGTGGTCATCTTTTTTCACCAACCTTTTCCTATTTTGCTCTGGCCGGCATTATTGTTTTATATGGTGCTAAGCCATATGACTCAAAAATACAATTTATGTGTGGCCCAGAAAACCAAAACAATAAGCTAAAATTGGCTAAAAGTTAAATTTGGGCATTAGCAAGCTAAATCTTATATCATGGGGGGTGCTTGGGCAGCTCACCTGGTAGAGTGTTTACAGTGGTAGGTTTATTCCTCACCACAGCGGCCATGGATTCATCTCCAACCTGCAGCCCTTTGCTACATGTCATTCCCCCTCTCTCTCTCCCCTTTTCATGTCTAAGCCGTCCTATCAATAAAAAGGTCTAAAAAGAAAATTGTATCCCGTGATTCCACTACGTGGTGCCGCTCTGCTTGACTCTACTGACTTTTTCTCTATTTCTGTTTCTGCCACAGATAGTGCCCAGGGCATTCTAAGTTTGAAACTGATGTGGTATAATCTGAGCTGAATGTCGGCGTAGTTTAGCTTATTTTAGTTTATTTATAAGTCTGAAGCGAGTGAATAAAAAATTGCGGACGCTATTGATGGTAGCTTGGCTATTTAAAAATTCAGGGGTTTGTGCAGGATGTTCTGTGTCACGCTAGTGACGATTCTCTCTGACCAATCAGAGGTTTGCAGTGTTTTAACTCCACCTTCTAGTATAAGCTCAGGACCCTTGGAACCTTGACCGAGGTGGTACTAAAAAAAGTACCAGATACCAGTTAGTATCCACAACATCTGTTAATGAAAAAAGCAGAGCTGTACCATGCACTAGAAACCCGGCATTAGTTGTTTAGTTAAAATTTACACACCATAAGGAAATCCCAGGAACAACAAATAGGCTTAATGAAAAGCTATCTTCTAACTTATTAGTCAATTTGTATCACCAAAACACCAGACTCAAATGTGTCAGGATTTAATTTTGTCTTGAGACAAATCAGCCATTTATAAATAAATAAAATACTGTCCAAAGCGTGCTTTTTGGAGTTCAAATAAGGATATTTGATGAAAGAATAAGTATGAATCTGATGCCACGCATGTATCTGTAACCACCTATTGACAATTTGTTCTAGGCCTAGGCTACTTTCATCAATTGGATCAGCCTACCCAAAAGTTGGTCTATTCATTTCAGCTTCATCACAAAATGCCTGTATTAAACAGCATTTACAAATGTATCAAAATCAGACTGCACATGTCCCAAGAGACCCACATCAATCATTGAGTAAAACAAAGCCGACTCGCTCCCCCTGATCTGCCTCTTCCTTCTCAGTTTATTTTTCCAAAAAGAGGAAGTCAAAATAATGATTCTTCTCATCCTCACTGTGTGTGTGTGTGTGTGTGCGCGCGCGCGTGCTGAATAACGAAGTAGAAATGTGCACATCTTTTAAATTCATCAGTCGCTTTGTAGGAATGGACACAAAGAGGGCGTATGCCGAGGGGAGGACTGTGACCCTGCAGGCTCCGCCTCTGTGCATAATGTGCCGGCTTCATTGAAACGACTAGACAGCAGCAACACAGCACAGCCCCACACAGGCTTCACGGGACACTCAACAAACAGTGAAGAAGAGTCTGTAGGAAGTGTAGGAAAATAGGACTGCAAATGACTCGAGTCTTTTGAGCGGGGGGACGGAAAGAAGAACTTTTCTTTACAGGCTACTAACGACGCGGATGGAAATCATTTGGGAATACAGCTTCCTCTCCTCCTCAACCGTGGTACCCTGAACTCAGACTACAAAGGGACGTGAGGTTTGGTCACCGTTAAAATGGATACATTCTTTTTAGAGGTAAGTTACAATTACTTTCTACAGACGTAAACATTGTTTTGTATTTGCTCTCTACTCTCTACGTGGCTCCTATTTATATTGGGACCGCCATGGTCTTTGTTTTGTTTTTACTAACATTATGTTGTGTTCTGCCTAAGCCTGGCGGGTCCAGTTTTAGCCTCTAAAAAATGCTAATTTATCACCAAAAAGCACCACTTTGTGACATTCAGTAAGCTATGCTATGTTTCTGCTCGTGATGCTTTCTCAGACATTAGTATAAATATGACTAGCTCTGGGTTAGTCTGCAGGATGCAGCTGTAATGACAACTGTAATATCCCAACAAGTCTCTGCTACGTTAAGTGACATTATTGCTGTGTATCACTTAAAAAAATCTCCTTCAATTCTGCCCTAGATAATCGGATTACTGACAAAACAAAAACAAACAGGACACATAATTGTGGGAATGCTGTTATACAGCATTCCCACTATTGTTATTCGGTTCTTTATTATTCTTCCTTATTCCGTACGTTTTTTGGCTCTCTCTATCTTCTGCATACTTTTAGCTATTTATACCGTTCAACTTTTACAATCTTCAGCTCTTTCAGCAGATGATGGGACTTCTTCTACTATTTTTCTACTATTTATACTTTTTCAAATATTAAGCTTTTAAACAATTTTTTTTAACATTAAAGTCAATGAGAGCAAGCTTCAAATCCTTCAAATCTTCTTCTGCTCCCAAAATTTTCAGCTCCTTCATACTTTCACCTACAGACATGATTCAAACTTTAAACCATTCACAAAATATTCAGCTATCCAACTATGGCTTTTCAGATTGATACATTTTACAGTTTTTGTGAAAAAGCAGTTTAAGTATAGTGAACATTTTATGATTTTTCTGCGTTTATAATGAGTGTGTATTGCGTGCAGTAGAGTGAGGAGTGATGTCACTAGAGTGGAGAGAGTCAAAAAATTAATCTTACTCCGTTCTCTATAACTTGCTCCCACGCCAACAATTCTAACTTGTCATGGACAATTTATACATCAAAACGTAGGTATTCTTGTCTAGTTTCAGCCAATGTGCTCATTTCTGCAATATGAATTATACTTTTCGCTCAGCGAGCTTTCAAAGGACAAGAGTTCAGGATCTTTCTCCATTCACTGCCATGTTAAACATCGTCCAGATTTCTGAGCAAAACGCAGAGCGAAGGACTTTTTTAAATCGCTGATACGCCCACATTTATAAGTTTATCAACATGAATTTTATATCAATACGTTCACAAAGGCCTTCTGGTGCTCATGAGGAGGTTATTCTATTGATATCACGTATTCCTTTACCGCAATGACCATTTGTTTGAGAGGTTGTTCAGTGTCTGAGGAGCTGCGGTTCCTAACAGGTGAAGCAGCTGCATCGTTAACTGATTACAGATCAAAGAGATGACACCACAGAGATCAAAGGCTTCCTAGCTGTGTTTACAAACATGGCCACTGCTAGTTGGTATCCATTAGCAACCATTTCAGTCTGTCAATTGCTTTGCTGTTGTCTCCACAACTCATTTTAAAACAGACAGTGTGAAAAAAGACATTTGAGCTGTGTCTCTGTGTCTGTGCCTGTCTCTTTGTGTGTGTGTGTGTGTGTGTGTGTGTGTGTGTGTGTGTGTGTGTGTGTGTGTGTATGTTTGTGTGTGTGTGTGTGTATGTGTCTGTGTGTGTGTGTGTGTCTGTGTGTGTGTGTGTGTCTGTGTGTGTGTGTGTGTGTGTGTGTGTGTGTGTGTATGTTTGTGTGTGTGTATGTTTGTGTGTGTGTGTGTGTGTGTGTGTATGTTTTTGTGTGTGTGTGTGTGTGTGTGTGTGTGTGTGTGTGTATGTGTGTGTGTGTGTGTGTGTGTGTGTGTGTGTATGTTTGTGTGTGTGTGTGTGTGTGTGTGTGTGTTTGTGTGTGTGTGTGTGTGTGTTTGTGTGTGTGTGTGTGTGTGTGTGTGTGTATGTATGTGTGTGTGTATGTTTGTGTGTGTGTGTGTGTGTGTGTGTGTGTATGTTTGTGTGTGTGTATGTTTGTGTGTGTGTGTGTGTATGTTTGTGTGTGTGTGTGTGTGTGTTTGTGTGTGTGTGTGTGTGTGTGTGTGTATGTTTGTGTGTGTGTGTGTGTGTGTGTGTGTATGTTTGTGTGTGTGTGTGTGTGTGTGTGTGCGCGCGCGTGCACACACGCCAAGAGTGCACGCACACAGACAGATAGAGACATACACAGATACATTATATATTACCCTGTATAGTTTAATGATGATATTACAGTGGTGGTGCAGTGGTTATATCACATGCCTTTTATGCCAGAGACCCGGGTTCAATTCCCACAATGGCATCCCATCACCTAGTGTTAAAAAGGCTTTTACCCTATTATGATTATTTATTATTCCGTACAACTTTCAGTTATTAAAACCATTCAACTTTTAAAATCTAGCTCTAGCTCCTTATGGTGTAGTGGTGTTATTCAACTTAACTACAACCAGTTCTACTTTTTTCAACTATTTTTACTACTTAAGCTTCTTCTTACTGATTTAAGCTATTTTTTACAGTTTAGCTTTAGCATTTAAGCTATTCAGCAATTTAACTATTCTCAATACTTCCACATCTTCTTATTGATTTAAGCTATTTATCCAGTTTAGCTTCCTAGCATTTCAATTTTTTTTAAATTATTCCACCTTTTTACACAAATGGTGTAATTCAACTTAATTAAAACCATTCCTACTTTTTCAACTATTCTCACTACTTTTACTAATTTAAGCTAATCAACCAGGTTAGCTTTAGCATTTCAGCTATTCAGCATTTTTCAACTATTCTCACTACTTCAACATCTTCTTGATTTAAGCTATTTATCCAGGTTAGCTTTAGCATTTCAATAATTTCTTTAGAATTTTTCCACAATTTATTACATTATTGTTGTTATTCAACTTAATTAAAACCATTCCTACATTTCAACTATTTTTACTACTTAAGCTTCTTCTTACTGATTTAAGCTGTTCATCCAGGTTATCTTTAGTAATTCAGCTATTCAGAATTTTTCAACTATTCTCACTACTTCAACATCTTTATACTGATTTAAGCTATTTATCCAGTTTAGCTTTAGCATTTAATTTTTTTCTTCTTCAATTTTTCCACCTTTTTTTACATTATTGTTGTTATTCAACTTAATTACAACCATTCCTACTTTTTCAACTATTTTTACAACTTTTACTGATTTAAGCTGTTCAACCAGGTTAGCTTTAGCAATTCAGCTATTCAGCATTCCCACGCATTTTCTGCAGGAAATGCATTTTCTAGTTCATTCTCTATTTCATCTTTTCTAGTTTTAGTTTATGGAGAATCCAGTGACCGTGTGTGACCGTGTACTGAAGGTTGGATGCGTCATCTACAAATCAGCCCAGACACAGACACACTCACACACATAGAAGCTATGTAGAGACTGGCTGTAGGCCTGCTATGTCATCCCTCTCTGACTCAAGAGAAAGACACACACACACACACACACACACACACACACACACACACACACACACACACAGACAGTGTGTGTTAGGCCCTGACACACCTTAGTGATAGTGATGTGAGTCTCCTCCTCTCATAGTCCCACCACTCACCTCCTGTATCTCTACCAACAGCATCAGCAGTATTTGACCCTCAGTGATGAGCTGTGTTTTGACTCAGTGTAGGTGAAGTGTTTTCAGAGGTGACTCCTGGATTTTGCTGTTTCCTGCTTCATACTCCATACTTTAACTGTAAGAGACCTGCAGTTTTAAACAGATATGTAGGGATAATATTGGAGTAATTGAGGTCATTCACTCTTTGACATGACAGAGATTCCTGTTTGACCAAAGCTATGTAGAACGTTGGAAAATACACTATTAAAAAGTCGTTATTATATTCACTTTGTAAAATGTATTTAATAATTTGAAAATAAAGGAAGTGCTTAGTTCCAGAGTTCCACTTACCTACAAAATTATCCGATTGTATTTATTGATATGTTATCCAGAAGAAGGATATAACATCAGCTCAGAAAAAGCAGCAAAGTAGGGGTATTTGTGGTGGTTGTTTTACATTTTTATGAAATGTGCAGTAAAATGATTGAATGAACTGTCCTACTTTTTTTTTTATAAATGACTTTAGGGTCATGAAAAGAAACCACCTTCCTGAACATGTCAGTGCAACCAGTGTGGATTCAATTAAGCAGGAACTCCGGAAATGAAGTAAGACAAGGATTAAATTCGACCCAGTAAAAACAAGCGCAACAGGATAAATCTTAGGTGTGATTCATCACTGTGTGCATCCAGTGAATCAATCTGTCTGATTTTGACAGTTAACATGAGTTAGATGTCAATCCATGGATGATTTGATCTTTTTTTTTATATCCCTTGCGTATGTTTAAATCTGCTTCTTGATCTGAGAAGAGACATTCTTTTGCAGATCCGGCTAATCAAAATGATTATCAAATGTCAGTTACTTCTAATCTAGAGTCAGCTTTCTCTTGCACGTCACCATTGGCGACGGTAAAGATGGTGACAGGGTTAGAGAGGAAGAGGGGGCGGGGGCAGTTACAAGGGTGTGTACTCCAGAGGTTTATCCTGAGAGCCCATCCTGGCCATCAGAGTGGCTTTTCCTCTCAGGAGCTGACACAACACCGTAAAACCATCAGCAATACTCCCTCTACTCCACACCCAATCCGTCCTCTGAATGGATATGACTAAACACACAAAATTACCTTGAGTGTGTTAGAGATTGTCTGTGCCTTGTAACTTCTGCCAGACTGCTGTGTTTGGTCATTGTATACTTTCATAAGTCAGTAAATCCCTTTAATATATTCCCACATCTGTATTTAAACATAGTACCCCTTAGATATGTTATGTCTTTGTGAAGCATCCTGTTGATGAAGTTAAATCCCAGCTATGTGCATTTCTAAACTTAGTAATCAGTTCCTTTATAGCAGCTGCTTCATGCTGTAAAGCCCCACAAGGACCTTTCCACACCCATTAACTCCTTCCCTGCATTACACTCCAAATTCCTTTCTCTTAAGAGATACTCTGACAGAAGGAATTCTAGATTCCCATCCCTGACCCCTGAAATTCCCGGTCATGGCCAGCCTGTCATCTATGAATTGTAGAGGTGTGGTGACAAGGCTTTAGGTTTCAGACAACCCCCACACACACACACACACACAGACAGACAGACAGACACATTCTCCCCATCCTGAAACATCCTTAACAGCCCTTCAGTAGGCCTATGTGCGGTTTATGTCTAGTTTTTTGTAGCTGGAGCCATGGGTTTGCATGTTTGGTAAGCATTCGTTGTTGAAATGGGTAATGTGAGAAAGGCCAACCTGCTATGGAGGTTGAACTATTTTTCTACCCAGGGACTTTTCTACCCAGTTGTCACTTCCTCCAGCTGCCACTTTAGAGAGCTGAGAATCTAAGATCCTCTCTTTTTGCTTCCAGTAATGCAGATGGCTGATTAAGGAAGGAAGTCAGGAAGGGAAGTTAGGATGTAAGGAAGGAAAAGTACAAAAATGGCTAATGAGTCCTGCATGTCTTTGTATTGTTTCTGTCTTAAGTTGAAGTGGTTACTGTGTGCATTAAAGCATCAAATGAGGGGATTTTCAATCAATGCCGTAGATTGTCTTGAAGTGAGGTGAATTAACAGCCGGTTGTTTGTGAACAAACAGAGGGAGGTAATATTAGGGCAGTGGTTTATGTGTGCGTCAGCAGAACTCCTGCAGCTTTGGTACAGTTTGGAGGTGGTTTAATCTGTTACAAGAGCACTGGGAATAATTACCAACAGGCATTGTTTTACCACACACCAAATAACAAGCATAATCCTTTCTCATAATGACACAGATGCCTGGTTTTAGGGGAGGCGGTTTAGGTTTGGAAACCATTGCTCATAATGAAAATTTGGAATTTATTGAATTTGGATTTTCCATTTTAGCGTTAATAGTTTATTTTTTACATGTAAAGTCTGCTTTGAAACTTGTTTGGTAATAGTCTAAATCTAGCCTTTTCACACCTCTAGCTTGTGTTTGCATTTCTTGTGTCTCTATCAGTAACCTGACCATTTCTATCAGCAAGCTGACTGTCACACGGGGGCTCAGTGCTGTGATAACCTACCCATGCTGTTGACATTAGCTTTAACCTGCTACATCACAAAGCTTTTCAGAGATAGCAGTATGTGTATTTTTGGCAAAAAATAAAGAAAAAGAACATATTTCCAGTTTGTTAAAAAACAACGAATAATGCAGCTCAGGAGCTTGTTTTCCTATCTATTAGCTCATGATGATGAACAAACACTTGCTGTATGATGTAGCGTGACAACTTTTTTCATGGAGTGTCTGGTGGTCTTGTTTGCTTTGTCCTCCCAAAACCATCAACCTTTTTTGACATTTTCTTATTCAATGTCTTTCCGAGTTAGATGAGAAGATACACAATGTATACATCTTCTTATCTTACTCCTGGCTAGAAATCAAATTAGCACTCCCTCCAGCTTCTCAAAGTTTTAACAGAAAACGTTCAAAAAAATTCACAATACACAGCTCATAAAAAACATACTGATAACATTGAATCTACTCTCAACACCCATTCTTTGTGTGTGTGTGTGTGTGTGTGTGTGTGTGTGTGTGTGTCTATCAGGGCAGTCCTGGGTGTGCCATTCTCTGAAATATAAATCACCTTGCCGTCTCAACAAGGCTATGATGAAAGAAAACATCCTTAGCCATTGTCTGCCAAATCTGTGAATTTAATGAAGAAATCATTGTACAGTCTTGCAGTTATGTCCAGACCTGTAGAAGCAATAGCTCATGTTCAACAGGGACATGGATTTCTTCAAGGGAGTTAGGAAAACATTTTTATTTGAGAGTAGGAAGCTATTTATGTTTGCCATTCTGAGAGAGTTATCAATCCTTTCTTTAAACTCTCTACAAGAAAACAACAAGCATATTTCTCAAAATACTGAACTTTTTTTTCACATCTCAACATTTGCAGTGAAATAATACATTGCAAAACAGATTGTTGTTGCTATCCCTCTGTCACCAGAGAGTTTTCTGAATGATAAGTCACACTGTTCTCATGCTCATGTTACCTGTGTGGCAGCTGTCTGTGTTATGTTGTCCTGTCTCTTCTTCATGTGGCAATTAGATTTTCAGTAATGCCCCTGTACATCTCCAGCAGGTGAATCTGGACTCTATGCCAGATCAATCCCGCCACTACTCGAACACAATAATTTATTTTTTTTACCAGATTAGCATGCAGTGAATTTGTGCGGCTGGATTTTGAAAGAAAATTAAAGTTGCTGTTTATCGCTGCTAACCTGTCACACAATAAACGTGTCTTGACCTTCACCTTGGCCTCTTCAGCTGACAGACACAGTGAGCTGGTAATGAGTGTTGCTTAAATCCTAACCCTACGTTCAGAGGTCTCGCCTAGCAGCTTAATAACAGCCAACCTGTGATTACTGCTTCCAGGCCAGATGTTGACTTTCCTTTTTTAGCCCCCTATGATTACTGCGCACAGAGGCAGCCTATTACGGTATGGAGTATGTCTCGACACACTTGCCTGTACAGTATATCATATTTTTCTATGTGTGTAAGTTAAACACATTGCAACAACCATTGGGGAATAAAGCCTAAGGTAAAATATATTTATTTAAAACTGTAAAATTAGTGACTCCCTCATGGTGAGGTTACTGATACATTATTTTAATTTCAGGACTAAGACCCCGCCATTCCTAAGTACACATCCCACACTGTATGAGCCTTGACTCCCATGGTCTGAAGTGTCTAACAGGCACCTTGGTGCTTAAAAGAAGCAAACAACACAGCATGGCACAATCCACAGTCATGACCTGTTTGCTCTCCCATCCAACCCCAGTCTGTTTTTTATTTTATAAGGACAATGTACATTAATCAACATTTCTGTAAATGTGCCAGTGCTAGACAGCTGGATACTTTTCAACTGTAGTCCAGAGCATCAGGAAACAGCAAGACTAGTATGTGTTAAAATGTACAGACAGAAGACAACAGGACACCATAACATTTCTTAAATGAATAATCAGTTATCTACATTGTCATTTTATTTATTGGCAATTGTGCCAGCAATACAATGTGCATAAACCGGGTAAGACAGGAGGGTCCCAGGAACCATAAAGATCAATCTGGGACATTGAAAGGTACGAGTGAAGGTCAAAGGCAATGTAACAGGAGACAGGTTGCTTGTGATGACTCCAATCAACCTTAACAACCACTACCCCACTGGCCTGTGCCCCAGATGACTCAAGCAGTCAAACACACACATGCTCAGTCTCTGACTGTCCTGACTGAACTGCATTCCTGGAATATCTTTGGGATTCCTGCTGTGTGACCCCAGAACAGTCCACAGATAAGTACAGAGAAGACTAGACATGTAAATGACAGACAGGAGGAGGAATGCCAGGTGGCTGTGTAGATATTCAAAGTCATGGAGCTTAGCTGACAATCCAATCAAACATGCAGTAATCACATCATATGTGACCCTCTTCGTCCCATCCTGGAACCCGTAATATTTGTTAGAAAAATTATCATAACCCTGAGCACAGGACCATACTTATACTTTAATGTGTAGAACAGTAGTGGAAGGGAAACATGTCATCACAGGATAAGGATGTAAATCAGGGCACTGTGCCAGGAGTCTGTGGCAGAGTGTCAAGTGTTCCTTGTCTTCTTTCTGCGCTCCTGAAGACATCATTTGTAATGCAAATTCTCTTCAATATAGCCATTAGCAACATGGCAGATTAGCTACATCAGATACAGACACACAACCGACACAACAACAATACCAAACACATGCAGACATAGTGCGCCGCCCTCTCTCTCGCTCTCTCGCTTTCTCGCTCTCTCACACACACACACACATACAGCTTCACATATTTGCTTTACTTGCTAGAAGAATGTTATGACTCCATTTAGTATGTTAATGAAAATAGCTTAAAACCCAGCGATGACAGCATTTCCATTAACCAAGTGACACAGTTGCATTTATATCTTCATCATCCTCAGACCTTCTGCTTTGACAAAAACAGTCTATGAATATGCAAATGAAGCATGGGTTTACTGGTGAGGCTGCTGCATCCGGGCCATCCTGCTTTAGGCCTGTTTATAGTTTCCTCAGCAGGGGGTTCAGGCAGCTCCTCTGAGTCGAGAACAATTGATGAACTGCACCCTTTTTTCCTATTTTTTCTCTCACTCCCCCTCCACCACAGACTGGGGGAAGCCCTGCTCCTCAAGGGACTCCTCCTCCTCCATTAGCTAATTTCTGATCAGCTGCTCCCATCACTAATTCATACTGTATGTCTTCCAGCACAGATACTGAAGGTTGCTTTTGATCACATGATTTCTCCCCTCGGTCACAGTCCATGCCCTTCCCAGCCATTACCCCATGCTGGCTGCGGGCACCAGCAGGCAGATGTTACAGTGGCAACAAGGAAACAGAAACAAGAAAATGTAAAAGGGCCCTGCAGAATCACACTTGCATTAAATCACTTTAAGTTATACCTAATTTTTTTTTTTTATACTGATCACTAATTATATAATCTATATGAGGCTTGAGTAGAATGTGATGAGATTTATGACAGCTGAATGACTTACATAAGCTAGCATGTTGCCAGGGGCTGCATCACTGAATTCTTGGAAAAATTGGTGCAAGAACTTTTCCTCAATAACCCCTATGGAAGAGTTCCTGAGAATGGCACCTAACCCACTGAATGGCCCAGAGGAGCTACTCATAAGAACGGTGTAAAAATATACAGAACAATATATAATATATCATAATATTGAATTCAGAAAAGTTTCTTGGATTAAAAAAATCTCAGCATCCTGACAAAGATGAAGCTGATTTAAAATGTTGTAGTAATAAGATCATAAGTAACTGTCTTTCTGTCTTTGTGATAACTGTAACTTTCTGATGAGGTTTTGCTGTTTGTAGGACATCCAGCTGTGCTGCACTGGAAAGCTTGTGGCCAAAGAACAGGAGGGACCTTTGCCCAGTTTCCCCTCCCAGCTGCAGTCAGCCCATTTGTTTAATCTCGCCAGCTACTTGGCGGATCCTCCTCATTCCATTCACTCAGCATGCAGGAGATTTGGTTTCAATCCCTGAATTTGGTTGTTTATTCTTCTAGCTATGTGCATTCCGGTGGCTTTATTATTCTTTGGATATATCCATTACAAGCAAATAAAAAAGCCTAATTGCTACAAAATGTTTGAACTAATTTACCTTCAAAAGACTTCATGGGCACACACACACACACACACACACACACACACACACACACACACACACACACACACACACACACACAGAGGCAAAATGCAAGTGTCAATATGCTGTTTGACCTTTTTAAATGCAGGCAATACATCCAGCCAGTGTTTTGGACTGCACATCTGTCTAAGTGAGGTCACAAAGGATTAGTGACTCGGCCTCATGGCTCTCTATTGTTATGATAATGCTGTTACGTCCTGGTATTTAAGGTGCAAATAGAGTTCTGTATCATGGTCCTATATATATATATATATATATATATATATATATATATATATATATATATATATATATATATATATATATATATATATATATATATATATATATATATATATATATATATATAAAACAAGATGTGTTTTTGAACATCTGCTTTTAAAGGAGATGCAGTAAGTCATTGAAAACTTTGAGGTTTATTCCGATCTAAGAAAAAACATAATTTCAAAACAAATACACCTGAATTAGCACACAAAAGCAAGGACATTTGAGAGGGACAAGTGAAAGCAGCAGTTTCCTTTTGGACACATATGTTCCTAGTGGATACTTTTCGGTCTTACGTTTATTATAGCACAACTAATGAGATGCTTGTCAGGAGTCCAGTTGGATGCACTTGTCTGTTAGCCAGGCAATTCTGACCATAGACTGTATAAAACACGTACGTAGTCTTCATGACGTCACCAATTTCTGAAGAGCCAAAATGAAGCTCAAAGTGGGCAGCTATTGGTGGCTCCAGCCGTTGTCATCTTTGCAGGGTCTGACATTGGCTAATCCAAAAATGGGCAAAGAAATGGAGAATGGATGGAACTGAGGTGAGCTGAATGACACCTACAGTCTATGCTTGCCTCTTGTGATGGCAGCCTACACGTAACTCAAAGTAGAACAACCTTAATTTTGCTGAACTTTATAGAACTTAGCTTTAGAGACCAAATCCTTTTTTATACTAGGCTGTACACATGTTTAATTCTGCTGTAAAGTTGGGCATGGCGGTCTCTGCGGATTGATCCCTTTCAGAGCCAGCCTCAAGTGGCCACTCAACACTGCTGTCAACTGTGCAGGTGTTCATTCGCAGCTCTTTGAAACCACACTATGATCCAAGAAATTTGCTGTTCAACCGTGTCCAAGTCAGGATGAGTTAATTAGCTTTCTTTTGTTCTGTCTTATATGATCACCCGATACTGCCTGCGCTCATGCCACACCAGACAGCAGAGAAAGAGCTGTGGCACCTTGTACTGTGTATTCACTTAAATATTTAAGGCACATTCATTAGCAAATCTCTAAACTTAATGTCATTATACAAGCTGCAGAAACTTAAGCCTCTAACTCTGGGATCACATCATTCGCCACGAGTGGTCAGAGAGCATGATGGGACGTCAGCGTGTGGCCTGTTTTGGTGGGTCAGATTACTACTGTCAAGCGGGTTCTGCCTCAGCAATGTCACATGTGCTCAGTGGTTTGCAGCATTAATAATTTGAAATTAGCTTGAGCTGAAAATGTCAAGGCAACAGTTAAGCTTTGCTTTTTAATTGAGCTGTTAAAACACCTGGTTACTGGAGGCTTAGGAATTACCTGATAATTACCCCAGTGAAGGCTGTGTTTCATTATAAGATTAATGCTGTATTTTTCATGTTCAATGATTATTATGCAAGAAGTACCCACACTGTTTCACTGGTTTAGTCAGAAGGGTTAGTTATGCTACAGCAGGTGATTCAAGTTTAGGGGACTTAACAGGAGCTGAGACCCATGTCCATTTTATGTCCCAGCTGGTCTTTGTTTGGGAAATTTCCGCCTGGTTAACTTCTGAGCTATCTGTCAGAGGTGGTTGCCTTTGTCCTGACTTAGTGACGGAGCTCCTGAGGATGGAGGGGGCAAGAGGGAGGAGTTTTGGTGAGACCATCTGTCTCAGCCTCAGACTCTTTAGACACACACACACACACACTCACACATAAAAAGACACAAACAAATGGACAAACACATCTGCTGTTGGCTGTCTTGAACCCTGGAGTCACTGCAGAACCACACCACTTCTTTTACCAACTTATATTTCTGACAGTCTTCTAGACAAACCCCTGTGTTATCTAAGACAGACCTCAATGTCCAAATGTTTGGATGATGATGACCACTCCTCACAGCTAATGGTCTTTAGAGCTGACTTTTACTAAGACGAAGGGATGAATGCTTCCTTATTCTGCACTGGCTTGGCAGTGGTGCATATTCAAATAAAAATCTTATGTTAAAATCTTATGAATGTGAGCCTAAAAGGCAAAGCAAGTCAAAATCTGGATACTTTTCTTGTATAAATTAAGGGTGCAACATATCAGAGATGGTAATGGATATTAGAAAACATGGGTTGCTGGAGTATTTTTTTTTTTAATTTTCGTGTCTATAATTTTGTCTATAGTTTTTACTTTTCTCCCTTTTAATTTATCTCTGAATTACTTCACTAGAATGTATAAATAAATAAAAAACAAGTTTGTATTTTTTGTTTTAGTATTATGTTATTGAATGTATTCAGAATTAAGAATAAAAACTGTAATGACAAAAAAGAAATGTGAGCTACAAATGATTGATAGAATCTGATACATGTGCAAAATGAAACTATGTGTGCAATGAGCATGCTGTGTGAAGAGTTTGTATCTGTCTTTATCCATAACATAGTTAGTGGGCTTCTCTTTTTTTATGTGAATGGAAAATCTCTGAGACTGACTCAGCAACTGAACCATTCAAGTCATGTTTTTGGAAAATTATCCTTTTAATTTACGTCACTGCAATTGAAGCAATACCGCAATGTGGTGTATATCCATCCAGCAGTATGAGCCATCTCACTGCTCTCCATGTCATGTCCTGCCTGCTGTTTCACTATGTTCACCATCTCATATAATCTACCTTTTGTTATAACCTAATCTGTGCATGTTTTTTTGCTTTGTCAGCTCCACTGAGTACAAACATCATACAAAACGACAAGTACCAGCAATATTCTGTGGATTTCAAGTCCCTGTGATTTACAGTTACATAACAGCAACTGATCTTCTTAAAATCTATAGAGTAAACACTATTAATCTCCTTACTGGACCTCAGTGAACTCACGTGAAGCGACTTTTCCCTGAATGCATGCCAGGCTGGTACCAGGCAGATACAGTCATCCATTGGTATGGAAGTCACCAATCTTCTTATACGAAATGGAAACTGAGTTAATGTGTGACCACGTGTTGGAGAATACCACTGTTTTATTTATGTCCTGATGTTTATGTGTGTCTACCTCTTTTTCCAGACAATGGGAGGCGAGACATTATCAGGTGCCTGTGTCCTTCCTCGTTCCCCTCTTGCCCCCAGCCTCCTCCTAATTTACATGACCCCCTTTATTCCACTCACTGCTCTCCCCCGTGGTTTGAGAGAGCTACATTTAGCTGCTCTCCATTAGCCAACTGGAAAAAAAAATCTTGATGATGGAAGTAGGATTGCAGACTGGCTGGTCGGACTGAGTGACCCTTTGTCCAAAAGGGAAGCCTAAATCACAAAATAAAGAAAAGAATAGAAGCCAATCATCACCCTGAGCTGTTGAGCCAGTTAATTTATTGGACCAATTTCCTCTTTGCCTCTGTGATTCAGCACTGGCACAAGTAGATTGCATTTCACGTAGATATCTTTTGTATTAAACAAAAGCATCTCGATCTTTGTTCTGACCCTGGTGGCAAACACATTTGTACTCCACAGATGAGAGAGCGTGTGCACACACGTGGCAGCCTGTTGTTAATAGTTAATGAGGATTGATGTCTGGAAGTGGTGACCTTGTGTAAGGTTTCCTAGTGGAATCCATGCATATTGATCTCTTCAGTTTGATGCTCTGTCGGACACACAATTCCCTTTTGCTGCATGTTTTTTTTTCCAGCCACTTGTATGGTGTTGATGATTAATGGTGTTAAGTCAAAGAAAAGCTTTATACAAGAGAGAGTGACTCACAGGCCACATTTCTCCAAAGTGCACATCCTATAAATCTTACACTGAAAACCAAAAAGATCAATTTGCATTACATTATTTATAGTTAAGACCATAAACTGTGGAAATACAAACAGCCTTCTTAAAGGAAAGTTTTACATTTTTGAAAATGCGCTTGCAGAAAATTAAGTGAGAAAATCAGATCACTCTCATAACTCCTCGTAAAACCACAAATTGTCTTTTCTACGCCCTTTGTTAACTTCAAGGTAGAACAGCTGGGCTAATTGTTTCTAGTATTGTTGCTAAGCTGAGACAACTGTCTGCTGGCTGTAGCCTTACATTTAACATCTTCTCATCTAACTCTTGGTAAGAAAGCAAATAAGTGCATTTAAAAAATTTAACATATTCCAATGAAGGTCATCAATTCGATATCAGATGCTTTCCAATAATTTATATTGTTTAACCAAAGGTGACATTTGTTGTTTTTGACTGTGACAAATGTGGATCTGGTCATCCTAAAATATTTACAGGCGTTCACTCTCATCCACTAGGCAGCCGGTTCTATAAATGTATCTTCTACCACTGTAAGGAAATAACAGTCAGTCTGAGCAATCACCCTCAGATTCCTGTTATTGCTTCTGGTTACTGAGCTGCTGACAAACATGTCTGGGAAGGTCGGTGACTTCACATGCGCATACATACAAACGCAGGAGGACAGGCCGCCCAGATCAGCTGTAGTGCTGGTGTTAAACCAGTCTGGAACCACGATCTGATCTGGGCCGGTGGCAAGAAGCTAGTTGTGGTCTGCTTGATGGTAATACAGAACAAAGGGTGTGGGCATAGAAACATTTGTATTGATTTCTTTGCTAAAGTGGCAAATTGTCATTCGGGTACATATTTTTCTATTTTATGGAGTGAAGTAGCCCTCACAACCAAACACACCCTTTGCATGTTTGCCTGGCGAGCAGCTTTTCTCTACTAGGGGCAATGGCAGTTTAATAAGAGGATAACTGTGCAAGTTTGGTGTGGTTAGGGAGGAACTATGTGGCAGAGAGTAGTGAGCAATGCTGAGAAAAAGAGAAAAATGGGGGGAAAAGACAGTGAAGGAAGAAAACCAGTAGATGTAATCCCAGTTTTTCTATAATACATCTGCTATTACTCATCTGCCATGTTCATATTACACATATAGGGATATTTCTATAGTGTATTTCTGGGTTGAACGTTTCCTTTTCTTGTTCTAAAAATGTGATTGTAATACAAATGTCCAGTACTTTCTTCCTCAAACATGATATGAGCCCTGTGTACAGATGCTAATGATGTGTTTCTGCCTATTGTGTTGCAGGGGGCCCGTGTCTGGCTGAGACACAAAGAACAGCTCCTCCCCTCCACCGTCAGCTCTTGTAATGATTCGGTCATGGTACTCACTACCGATTATGGAAAGGTAAGAAGACATTTTCCCTGCTGAAGCATTAATGCTGCCAATGAGTTACTTTAAACCATCCAAAACTCTCATCTGCCCACTGTGTCTGCACCATGAAGCATTTTTCATCTGTTTAAGGACTGTTCTCACATGATTCTACAAACCCCTTAAAGCAAGAAAAACTGCATTTAAGTCATATTAAGGCTTTACAAGCTTGAACTGATTATAATGTACATTAAACCTCCTCTCATTTTTCACTTTCTAATTTACAAGGTTGTTGTATGCCCAGTGTGTATGTGAGGAGGTTAATTATTTGCACACATGTTTCCTCGCAGGGCTCAGCAGTGGGATCAACACTTTTTGTAATAAAGTAAGAATGACAGGAATGGGCTTCTTGTGTCAAGTTGTTGGCCCAAGCTTATCTATTTGGCAGTGCATGGTGGTCTTTGTGTCTGGAGGAAATCCTGTCAAAGAGAGAGAGAGAGAGAGAGAGAGACAGAGAGACAGAGAGACAGAGAGAGAGAGGTGGCGATGAACGGTTAAAAAATAGTTTCTTAGTCAAATGTCGAGCATTGGTCAAAAATAAGATTCCAGTACCACTTCTTATCAGTACCAGTCTTATCTAGTGGAATGCCTTTGTACTGAACAAACCTTTGAACAAAACTGTTGAGTGGCACGTATGATCGTCCATTGGCTCCTGACTGACTATCCAAACTCAGCCGCACCTCTTTGGTCAGGTCAGGGCTTTGGGAAGGAACAGGGTAGTGCCCAAGGACTAACTCTGTCCACATCCAGATTCTGTCAAATGACCATGATCCTAACCACAACCCAAGGCCCTGCGTTATCCCTTCACTGGAGTCCTTGACTGTTCATATAAAGAAAGGTGGCATACTGCATGAAAGAGAGGTCGCCCAGCTGTTGAGGAGCAGTGTGGTGCTGCATGGTTTGAGCATAGGCATGAGCTGAGGGTGGTGCGCTCAAGGTAGAGAGTTACAGTATAAACGATGTGTGCGAGTGAACAGATGAACTCATCCTGAGCATATGTGTGCTTTATATGGTCAGCAGTGGGGATTCTTGTAGTGTAAGAAGTTCACCATGTGCTGTCAAAGAGGCAGGGATGACTGACTGATGGAGACACCCTCTATCAAAGCTAGGAAGGAGTCATAGTACCAGGTCGGTAGTTGAGAAGAGAATTGGAGAATTCAAGCCCACTTCTTCTTTATCGTTTTAATATGACCGGAGAATACTACAAGGTTTGGATCTCAGCCCAAAAACATTTCACAACCCTCAGTAGGATTTAAGAAATAAGATTTGGTTAACATGATGTCACATTTTTATGTGTGACTGAGTGAATGATCAGGGTGTTGCAGCTTAACTGAAGCTGTACTGTCCTCACTGCAAGCTCAAAATGTGTTGGTCATCAGGCCAGGCACATGTTCTAAGAGTCTTCAGCCTAAATGACAAGAATGTGAGTCTGAAAAACAGACTGTCTCCACCTCATGATCACTGGCTGATCTTATGTCATCTCCTGTCTGCTGACGTTTATTTGTGTTTTGATTATCTTTAATTAACCCAGCTCCTCTAGTAGGCTAAGGTGTGTGTGTGTGTGTGTGTGTGTGTGTGTGTGTGTGTGTGTGTGTGTGCATTGTCTGTAAGTCTGTCTTTGTCCTGGTATCTTTGCAGCCATGTGCAGCATATTCTCTTCAGGGGGATGGGATATACCATTATCCATTGCTTCAGTGCTCACACTAAGGTGCAGCCCTGCCTGAGTGCTCAGCTCAGACTCAAGAGTGTGTCTTTACCCATACTCCCTCAGCTTTAACAGGCTGACCCGGCGGCTGTCACATTCACCATCATATCATCATGCATCACTGTCTCATCCCGAGTGCACCACAGTCCTGAGTGGACCACTAAGATACAGCAGACACATTGAAGCTGAGATAATTGTGTGTGTGTGTGTGTGTGTGTGTGTGTGTGTGGCCAGATGGCACCAGCTGGATTAAGTGTGTGAGCTGCACATGTAAAGAAAAGCAGGAAGAGGCTCTGTCACCTGAACCAAATAGCTCCTGCTGTTGATGTCATCTTCACTTTACTGAATAATAAATTTGAGATTGAACTGTGTCAGCGAGAGGGCGATGACATGAAGCAAAGGGCTACGGGTTGGAATCGAACCCAGGACACTGTGATAATGAATGAGTCGTAGTACATGGGGCCCACTCTCAACCAGGTGAGCTACCAGGGCGTCCCCATTTTTATTTTTATGGATCAATAATTTAACACATGCAGCATGTTATACTGCTATAGTTCACATTTTTTGTCTGTTGTAAAGCATACGGAGCAAACTTATGGCCAGACATTGTTTTGTAAAAGAAATTGTAGATTGATCCATTATTAGACATCTATTGAGTCAATAGTTGAGTCATAATTAAATCAAGAGAAAATGCCAGAAATTCTCTGCAGTTTCCAAATCATGAGAATTTGTTTGTTTTCTTTGTCTTATTAAACTGAAAATCAAGCAATCTGCTGATGTCAGATTGCGATTTGGGAAATTGTGATGGATGTTTTTTGTACTATTTTCTTAAATTCTAATTTGTTAATTGAGAAAGTAATCAGCAGATTAATTGATAAAGTGTTAGTTGCAGCCCTTAATTCACTTATTTTGGTCATTCTGCTAAAGAAACATACCACCTTAGTTTATTCCTCAAGATAAAAAGCACCTCTCCCGATTTGGTTTTAGTCCTTTCTTGTCCACAAAATGATATTAACACAATAAACAAAACCTTTCATTTAGTTTTTGGGTTGATTCTTGACCTCAATAATTTGTCTTTCGCCAAGTGTGATTTCTGAAGTTGTCCATGGCTTGCAGTTATACAGTCTCTGAGATTTAAAATAGGTCATTGATGGCCCCTTAGATTTTTCTGGATTATTGGTCAACGGAGCCATTATGTGAGCCTTTTGTGAGTCATGTGTATTGACGAGTGCGCTCACAGAAATAACATGCTCACACAAACATTATTGTGAGTATGTGTTATGTGTTTTTTAATTTCCCCTTTAATAGACCTAACTCCTTCCTCCCCTCCATGTCTCGGGGGTCTGGGTGGGATCCCCCCTCAGCAGATGTATTTACTGTAAGACAGACAGAGAGAGTCAGACAGAGTTAAAAGAAGAGGAGAAAAACAGACCGCGATAAACAAGACAGTGTTTGTGTCCACAAGTCTGTGATATTGTATCTGCCCATGTGTCATTTCTAAAGGCTAGAAAATTTCTGCCAATAAAAGGCCCCAGAACCCCAGAGCCTGATGCCGCCCACATGTGAATATTCAGCAGAGCTGGTCGAACAAAGCAGCAGCAGGGTGGGGTTTCAGCAAGGAACAAAACAAAAGGAAAGAGCGTTACAGCTGCAGCAAAGTTTTAAATTCAGGTTTTGCTACTGTGTCATCATCATCAAAATAAATAAAACAAAATATATATATATATGTATATGTGTATGTATGTGTATGTATGTATGTGTGTGTGTATATGTATGTGTATATATATATATATATATATATTTTTTTGCATGAAAAATGACTTGAATCATAAATTATGAAAATAGTAATTTTGTTCAGATCTACTATGATACTAATAGTGCTGGCAATATTTAATTTTCAATACTAAATACTATACTGTATATCTCATGATTATTTTTCCATTGATTATTATGTTATGTTATTATTATGTTTTATTAGAGAAAGAAAGGAGGAAGCAAAGATAAAGAAATATTAGTCACTTAATTAGGTTAATCAAAAAAAAAATCCAAGACTCATGGACAGTTATAAATGTTTTGGTGATGTTGTTTATTTGTCTGCTTTGTCCAGCCTTGTAGCCGGCAGCATAGTGTACCAGTGTCAGCACACCAGGACCCGTTTGGAAAGGATTGATTTGTACAGTGAACATATTCCCAATTCTATCACGAGTCACACGTTGTTATAAGTGGCATTAAATTATCTGCTGTCGTCACTGCCACTCAAATCATTAACATTGATGAGGCTGCATCCCCATATCAAACATTGCGATAATTCTCAGACATGCACTCACTGATTGAAACCATAAGCAGAAATTAAATGATTACTTTCCTTTAGAGCCAATCTGTGTTCAAAATGTACTACTATATATCTACTTTGTGTATTTTGATCAGGAATTTACAGCGCATTCATAGTTCCAAACTGGGATTTGTTTTTTGGAAGTTGAAGCTCAATAACACACAGTGTTACATCACAGTTGGGTTAGTCAGGCTTTTGTTGGTAGCGCCATGTGGACCATCACAGCTCTACAGCTTCTGTAGGAAAACATGTTCCAGTATGTCTAGTAGTTATAATGGACACTAACAGTACATTATATCACCTCCTAATGATTGAAATGGAAATAGTAAAGAGGAGTAGTCTGTGTCTAGACCATATCTGCTTTCATATTCCATCTTACTTTCCTTTCAGCCATTTCTACTGGGTGTTGTAAATAAATGTTGTAAATCATTTGGAAACAAATAAATATTAAATTAATATTGATAAGAAATGCTGAACCCAACGATAAAAGACAACAATGGGGCATAAACAGAGAAACGTGAAACCTCTTTTGATACTGGAAACTCCAGCTTAGTTTTATGTGAGCATTTCTTGCATGAAAAAGTCCCCTGAGGCTAATTCTGTCAAATCGGTACATTAAATACACCAGAGAAGATAAAAAACAAAGGTAAAATCATCTGCTCTAGAGACAGCGACAGAAATACATACTGTAGAATATCTGCACAGAAAAATCCACAAACATGAAAATATATGAAGAGTGGTGGAGTGGTGAGGATGCTTTCCAAGTATGCAACTCATTGTGTCTTTGGAAGCCAACCAGTTTGTTTTCCTTCCGTGAAACTTGAGGTCCTCACTGCAATCGAGAGTGTAACATAGACCTGTAGCCTCTCCTAGTTGTTTGTTAACCTGTTTAATTCCACTCCCAGTCCACCTCAAAGTAACTTTGAACCTGTGTTCTGGGAATGTGAAGAATGCTTACACAGACAGAAGATGTATCCCTGATTACATTGGTTTGTTTGATTGAGTGTTGTACTCAATATATCTCCAACAGCGTAAGCAGAACCTGAACTCAGATCTGGGAGGCTTATAATATTTTTCATTTCACAGCACATTTTTGTCAATTCAATGAATTGATAAATAATTGAAATCTGGTTCCTTATATGATTAATTTATGAGAGATAATATGATATGCAGTGTGTTAAATGCACTGCAATAACATGTCCATGTTTGTTTATCTTTAAAGCAACACTATGTTACCTTTTTCAATGAAGAAATAACCCGTTCTTCCTCTTGCAAATGAAAAGTTAATTTCATAAACAATAACACCCAACCCATAGTCTATTCAGGACACTCAGCCTCTCTTGGTCGGTATGACCACTAGCTTATGGTGGCTAATGGTTGATAATTTAGCAAACTTTAGATAGAAATTCTTTGATATAACTATTTGCTATGTGTTGCACTTTTACGTTTTATATTTACCATTATATAGTAATGTAATGTAAGTAATGGAGGTACACGGTAAATGCGCTTACAGATTATTATATATTTTTGCAGTTGCACCTACTGATTCATTTTACGCTCACTCATTCTAAACCAAATAGGACATGTATTTGTATGACGACACTTTAGGCAGTGATCCACCAGAGCCCAGGTGTTAATAATGATGTCAATCACATTAAGTGAGTGATGTAATTGAATGAGATTTCTGAGATAAGATTGATTAAGAATATAAAACAAGTGAAAAGCCTGTTTGATTTATTAGTCAGTTAGGCCCTGCCTAGTGAGAGGAGAGGGTGGGGTTAAAGCGTTTAGGGACATCTGGCTGTAAATCTGAAAGCTTCTAATCAATGTATGACATCACTTCACATGTTGCTTTTCTCCCTGAGGTCTTCCTTACCCTTTCTCAAACCTTAATACCACAAAAATATGTAGCAACCCACTGATGACTGCATTGCTATTGTGCTAGCGTCTCAGCATACACCCATTCTCTAATGGCCATCTACAGTAGAGAGACCATAGTCACTTTATCATTTCACCATTATAGACAGCTTTTTCCACATGTTTATATTAGTTAATTCAAAAGATGGAATCCACACATACATAGTACATATCAATGCATCTTCTTTTCTGCTGACTCAGTAGTTGTCTGTAAAAAAACAACAACAATGACTGCTCCCAACAGTTGAATTTGCCAGAAGTAGCAATGCTTGATCTCAGTACTGTTTCCATCAAGTGACCAACACAGTTGTAGTCTGTCTGTTTTCTTATTTCATGTCTCTTCCATTAGAGTTCAGAAAGCCAGAAACTCTGCGAGAGTTTCTGCTGATTAGTGTTCGTTTATGCTGTTTTCCTCTTTCATTAAAAAGAAACTGCTTCTTCTTATTCCATCCTTTGTCTTTATTACTAGCTCCCATTTGATAAATTTAAAGTCAAAACTCTAAAATGGGTCTTGAATGTCCAGACAGGCATACCTCCAATCATCACATTTACTCCACTGCTGCATCTTATGGGTCTTTTGGCAGGAATGTGACATGGTGAGAGATTTTTTTGTACGGAGACTAAAAAGTAAATTCAACAAATCAAGGATTGAAGTCTGAGAAGTTAGACAAGGGGCTCTCTACCTGACAGGTATGCTGGCAGCAGGCACAGACAGGCACACATCAGGGACTCAATCTGTCATTTTATTCATGAATGCATGTGCCATGGTCACAGTGGAAGAGTCAGATTCAGATCTGTGTAAACTTGTCTAACTGCCCACCTGTTCAGTGCTGTTCAGACCTCTGGCGATTTGCCAGTTGTGAAGGGAGACCCTGAAAGTAAGCATCAAGTTGTTGCTTCTGTTATACTAAAGATATATATGATGCAGTTCACCTGGACAGTAGTGTACTGTATTGTTGGATTGAAATTGGTTTGTCAACAATTTTGATATTTGCCAGGCTGACATGAAATATATGACCTCTGCAGTCTGGTTTGATTCCTGAGTACGACTGCTGTTGTGTCCATCATCTACTAATTACATTGTTCACATAAAAAGATGTATCTGGATCTTGGTAGCTTTGTCGCCCTGGCTAAACAGCTTCTTGGTGGAAAGCCTAAATCAATGAATCGTAGAATCATTTAATTAACTAGTTCCAAGCCTCAAATTAATTTTTTAGATACTTTTTTGGGCATTTTAGGGCTTAATTTTTATAGACATGAAGGGGGAGAGAGATTGGGGGAATGACATGCAGCAAAGGGCCCCAGGTCGGAGTCGAGGAGTAAACCTCTATATATGGGCGCACGCTCTACCAGGTGAGCTACCCAGGCGCCCCAATCCTAAAATATATTGAAGTATTTTCTCTGTTTTATATAATTTGTGACCCTCAAATTAATAATTCATATGATTCATGCCCCCCCCAAACGCTGCATGTTCATGCTATGCAGGCTGCTGGTTTAGACAATTTAAACACTGACTTAAATTGTGGAAGGTAACCTTTTGCGTGTGTGTGTTTGCGTGTGTGTGTTTGTGTGTGTGTGTGTGTGTGTGTGTGTGTGTGTGTGTGTGCGTGCGTGTGTGTGTGTATGTGTTCAAGGTGATCAACCTCCAGAAGGCGGAGCTGAACAGGGAGACGGTGTACCCGATGCTCCCCTGCAGCATCCATGGAGTAGAGGACATGTCCACACTGGCAGAGCTGCATGAAGCTGCTATCATGCACAACCTGTTTTTGCGCTACCAGAAAGACAACATCTATGTAAGGCACCTCACTTTATCTTAATCTGTGAGCACATTTTCTTGCTACCACCATGATGTATATGGAAGCGGTTGGTCCATTGTCTTGTTTGGGGGGTTGTTTTAATAAATAGCTAGACTGAGATTTCAAAGTGTAACAAATCTCAACCATCAAAAACATCAACCAGAAATTTCAGTTTTTGGTGTGATTTCTTTTGTGAGGTAAATGCAATGCAACAATATGGTGCGTTGTGTTTTGAGTAAGAAGCATGACCCCTATTTCCTCTCACATTCTTGCTATTACTCTACATTTACTGTTTTGATCGTGCTTTCCAATGCATGTATAAGCTGCACAGCGGATTCAAACAAGTTTACACACTGTTTTTGGGGCTTGTCTGAGGGCATTTTAGGAAATTAACACTATAACTTTAAAATAAGCAAACAGAGCAGTGTAAATATAACAATACAAAATAACACTTAAAAAAATGCAAATAATTCTTGGAATTCACTGAAGAGCTAAGAATGCAAGATTTCAGATGTTTGTTTGACCCTGTCTCACTCCCAGGATTATTTTCAGTGTTATTAACAGCACTGAAATCATCTTCAAACACTACTTGAGCTTTTTTATCTAACTGTAACTCTATCTAATCCTATCTCCTAATCTCATCTCGGAGGGTCTGAACAATATCATTGTCGAAATGATCCACAAACACACTTTTCCCCAAAGCGCATTACCCGAGCAGGAGCAATGGATCCTAAAATACTACTTGTCTCAGTGCAAACTAGGCCATGTGCAGTAGTTTGACTGGCTACAAGTACTGTGTCCCAGGAAACTGGGTGAATCTGCTGAACGTTGCAAATTCTAGTATAAAATACCAAGAATTTATTTTTCATACGATATGTATTCTGTCATTTTCACTGATAATCTGTCTTCCTCTTGTTGTTGTTGTTTTTTCCTCTGTCATCTTTCACTGATAATCTGTCTTCCTCTTGTTGTTGTTGTTTTTTCCTCCTCATCTTGTCCTTCCCCCTTGTTCTTTTGTCTGCTCTTTCATATCCCTCAGACCAACATAGGTTCCATCCTGGCAGCAGTAAATCCCTATAAGCATATAGCGGGCCTGTATGGTGGCACTGCAGTCGATCTGTACAGCAAACACCAGATGGGGGAGCTGCCTCCTCATATCTTTGCCGTGGCCAATGAGTGTTACCGCTGCCTGTGGAAGAGACACGACAGCCAGTGTGTACTCATCAGGTAAAGATCAACATTTAATAAAATAATACTCCCATTATTATTTCAAAGTATGGGAGGCAGCATGAAACTAATACATACTACACAGTTCTGGCTCTGAAAAAAATGGAACATATATAATTTTGAAACTCCTTGTCGACATTAGAAATAAGTCAAACAGGTTTGATAGATCCATTATATATCTACTTCTACTTCTCTCTTTGTTTTTGTGTTGTCAGTGGGGAGAGTGGTGCCGGGAAGACTGAGAGTACCAAGCTGCTGCTGAAGTTTCTCTCAGTGATGAGTCAAAACTCAGCAGGCACTCCGATGACAGAGAGGACCACCAGGGTGGAGCAGGCTCTCGTCCAGAGCAGGTACTGTTTGAACCCCGACCTCATTCAAGAATCAACACCTGCTATCTTGTCTCCTTTACATTTGAAAAGTGTAAGAGCAATAACCATCTTTTCTTTGTTATTATTTGTATTATTTTGTATTTGTTGATATGTTGATGTTATGTGACTCATGAATCATACATTGTTGGTGCTTTGATGTATCTTTTGTTGAAAGCTCACCTTTTATATTTATGGGAATGAACAATTAGGTGTTTATTTGGTTGGTAGCTCTTTACTGATCAATATACTAAATTCTATTTAAATCACATAAGGAAACAGTTTAGTCACTGACGCTGCAAAATTCATGACAAAGTGCTCGCTTTTGCCCAGGCTGCTTAATCTGCACCTGGATCAAAACACACAGTGATGGACAGACAGACATGGGCTATGCAAAAAAAGGCTTTCTTAGTAGATCATTTAAATTGACTTTCCTCTTTCTGCAGTCCCATCATGGAAGCCTTTGGGAATGCTAAGACTGTGTACAACAATAACTCCAGTCGCTTTGGGAAATTTATCCAGCTACACTTTTCCCAGAATGGAAACATTCAGGGAGGCTGCATCATCGACTGTATCCTTCAATGATTTATTTTAGATATATCATAGATAAATCACATGTTCACACGTCTCTGTTTCAGAAGGATTATTCACTGTCAGTTTTCATTGTTTTCTTTGACTTTCAATCATCAGATTTGCTGGAAAAGGTATGTTTGTGTTATGTTGAAACATTCAGTAGCAGCAACTAGGATCAGGAAGTTGATTATCTGACGAAGTAGTCACCAGAAAAATCTATTCACTCAGGAAATACTTCTAGCATGTTCTTCTAACCATCTTCTCTCTCCAAGAACCGTGTGGTTCGACAGAATCCTGGAGAGAGAAACTACCACATCTTCTACGCTCTGTTAGCAGGGGCGGACAAAGACCACAGAGGTTCGTTTAAAAGAACACACCAAGTTTTCAGCACTTAAACATACACTTGGCAACTAATCAGGGATAGCATGTGACTGATGTCCAATATATCAGAATTAAAAAGAAGTCTAATTCAGCCAGCTCTAAAGTAAATGCTAAATAATAATATATAATAACAGTAGGCAGCCAATCTGAGGTTTTGTGTGGAAAATCAACAGGGGCTAATAGCTAACATTTCTTGATTAGTTTTTCCAACAGCAACAGAATACATAAAATCCTTATGTAGTGATGTATATATTTTTTGCTGATATTATTTGTTGCAGACATGTATCTCCTGTCCGAGTGTCCTGAGTTGTATCACTACCTCAGTCAGTCCGGCTGCATGCAGGACATTAGTTTGGATGACAAGCAGCTCTTTGACAGTGTGATGGTAAGAACAAGATGAGAGGAAATTCCTGTTAGTGTGAGTGGTTTGTTTTACCCCCAGGGGGCGCCATGAGCCTTTTATCATGAGTTTAAATATCACTTTATCAGACAGGCTCTTGTCTTCTAGAAAACATGAGCCTGGGGGAAACATGCTATTTAATTGTGTCATGTTGGCTTAGAAGGCACATTTTGAATTATGTTCATATAAGTGTTTTATAGCTCCAAGGACAAATAAAATTAGGTTTAACTGCTGTCACATCTTGAATTATGGGTCTAATGTGTGTTTCTAGTTAAATGTTGACTGACTTTGTCTGTGTTGCGTTGCAGGAGGCCCTGAAAGTGATGGAGTTCACTGAGGAGGAAATCAGAGACGTCTTCAAGTTGCTGTCTGCTGTCCTCCAGATGGGCAACATTGAATTCATGACCGCTGGTGGAGCTCAGATCACTTCCAAAGGCGGTAAGAGAAGGAATTAACAGAATAATATACAACAGATCTACTACACAGAGTGTTCTTGGTAGTTTCCTACGAGGTTTCCTAGAAAGAATTTTTAGTCAGTGCACAGCAGGTCAGAGGAAAACAGCAAAAGGAAAAATTTGTCAGCAAAAATTGAAGTTTCCTGTATTAAATGAATAATTACCTGGATTTAAATGAAGTAGTTCTAGGCTATTTCTGAAGAAATCATTAAGAAAGGATTACAGACAAATGAGTGTCTCGGAAATGACTCATTCCCTTGGTAAAACACTTTTTTGTAAAATCATTTGAGAAGTTGCTTACCAAACAAGCTCTCAAACACCAACCTTTTTAACCTCATGAGCTGAACATAACGGCAGCGTTATGTAAATGTTTGTATGAGAAAATGTTGCAAACAAGTGCTCAATATAAAATGAATGTGATGTTTATCAAACAGTTTTTTCATCTTTAATGCTATTTAAGGGGAACACAGGAAAATTTGTATTCAAGCGGAAAAGCAAGGTCCAGTAAAATGAACCAATTGTTCCTTATGGAATTTATTGTCGAAACCCTCCATTTTCGAAGCAGATCATTAGCTCACCGCTGATGTTAGACCACACTGCTATACTCCTCATGCCCCTGAGTTTGATTGACATTTCACTAGGAGACAGAGCTCTGAACAGGCTGTAACATGAGCTTAAGGCTCCTTTGTTTGCTGTGTCTGACCTCCTTTCCAAAGAACCAGTAAACTACAGTGACAGCACATCCCAGCCTGCAAAGAAGAGCTCCCTGTATAGGCCTGACTGTATAGGATCACAGTAGTCTATATGTCACGTCTGTTGTTTGTCATCAATAGGGGACACCGGAACATTAAACATACACTACATGTAATACATTTGTGTATATGTGTGTTTCAGTTGTCAGTAATGTCAGCGAGCTGCTCGGCCTGGACTCCTTCCAGCTGTCAGAGGTGTTGACCCAACGCTCCATGATACTCAGAGGAGAGGAGATCTGCTCACCACTTACTGTGGAGCAGGTAACAACACATCCAAATTCTTATTACAGGAATCACACAGCTAACACAGCTCTGTTATATTCCAGATTTCAGGGATTGTATTAGACATCTACAGTATTTCTTTTGAATTAAAGACACAGAAATATACAATAGATGCCTGTTTGTTGCCTCCTTTCCTCACCCCCTCTCTCTCCAGTGTCCTGGTGACACACACAGCCTTTCTCTGCCGCTCTCCCCCACATGCCTCTCCAGATCCCTTGCGTGACTCCCAGCCATTTCCTGCTTTTTGTCTGCCAGATTCCTGGCACAATAAAGCCATCGTGATAGTGATCTGAGTCAAAAGCACAATAGAGCCAATGACTGAGGGTGAAGTGAGAGTCTTCTCCTCTGGTGGCAGCGCAGCCAAGCACCAAGACAGTGGTGTAATAATTCTGTCTTGGCTTCAAATTTATGCTCCGGTCTCTAATTAATGTGAATATTTCACATGTCTGTATCTGCGCGTGTTATCCTTTTCACCATATGCCACAAGAACATTCTGTTGCATGACACAATCCTTTTTGGCGGAGCTCAAGCCTTCAGCCCACTCATATGCATAAATATCAGCGAATATGCAGAATGGAGCTTTACTATTATCACAGAGACACGAAAGTCACAAGAAACCTTTTCATCACCAGACAAAGACCTTGTGATGTCACCCTGCTGCTGCTTGTTCTGCCTGGTCTTTTAAGAAGCTTGTCTCTTAATAGAGTTCATTATTCCAGTCCTGGAGTCGGTAAGAATGGCTTCTTCTCACAGTGGCCAGGGGTCACCCACCCCACCACTGCCTTCACTAGCCGCCCCCCCCCCCAATCCTGGACAAACAGCCATTCTTCTCTCCCCTGTGACGGAGATCCTGGAGCCACCAGCACTCTGTTCACACCCGCTAGTTGCAAGAGGTGACGGGGCATGATGAATTACTCAAAAGCCCAGGAGCATTGTTGTCCCAAATACAGTACACACCGCCACACTCTTGTTTTGTTTTCAATTCAAGCACAATTCCTGTTGAGGAAGTGTAGCTGGCAAGCTCAAGAGCACACGGATGGTGTCTGGCTAAAAGGCCGACTTCACGGCTGCTGGAGAAAATCGGGTCAAACGGTGAAATTGTTTAATAATTATATAATAAAATAATAATTTGGTTGACTTAATTGGTTAGCTTAATTAGTGGATTTCATCACAAATTACAACAGAGTCTACGATTATGATATACATGATATACAATTATAACTCAATGTCAACTTACTCTGTTTTGCTAAAGCTTGTGAGAAGAAAGTTATGACTGAGTACGTGTCATTTTGTTTAAAAAAAAAGGCAATCATCTAAAAAAGCATGTTTACTTTTGTCTTTGTTTTCACTGGGTTTTTGAAATGGAAAGACAAATACTGCCTGCTGTGCGTCACTCTTAAGATGTGTAGGTGATAAACAGCTCTGATTATTGTGAAAACAGACAGACACAGACAGACACTTCTCCAAACCTCTATTTGTTTTATAGACACACCACTGAGGCGTCACACAGCACATCACAATCAAACATGTCATTGTTTTTAACAGCTCCAACCATCATCTGATAGAATTGATGCAATGCATAAGGTGATATACTATATGTTGTGTTTAGAATACAGCCTGCAGAGTTTCCTCTATTTATTCCTGCCTTGGTATCCATGGTAACCTTTGCCTCTCTGTGTCATGATTTGCAGGCTGTGGACTCGCGGGACTCAGTTGCCATGGCACTTTATTCTCAGTGTTTCTCCTGGATCATAATGAGGATCAACCAGAAAATCAAAGGCAAAGACAACTTCAAGTCTATTGGCATCCTGGACATCTTCGGCTTTGAGAACTTTGAGGTTAGTGTTTACTCGTCTAATTTAAGCTTTACTGAGCAAAAAATATCTCAGTCAGCTTCTAACTATGAGACATTGGGTCCTACGAAAACACAACATGTCCTCAGCCAACAGTTTTAGTTTTTTCACATAATATGTTCTTGTTACTGTGTTCTTCCTGCTGGTTTGAAGTGGGTGGCTCATTTATTTATTTATATTTATATATATATATATATATATATACATATAAAAATGAAGCTGCATAGGCATTAAATACTTTGATAGAATGCCACCTTTACCTACTTTTATAACAACATTAGGCAATGTTTTTGTTTTTAATCAGAAACTGATTACAGTTGGTGGATTGTTTACTGTTAATCAAATCTGGGGGGGTTGAACTACTAAATGTATTATACCTAAAGATTTTTTTAAACATTGGGTGTTGCATTTGAAACCAAGTTTTCACTTTAAAATCATCATCTTGAAATTAAAATATTTTAGTGAAATTAGATTTTGTGACATCAGAATGATGGTCCAATATGCAACTTCAGTGAGAATGGACTTTTCAGGAAAGTAGGAGACATCTTATCTAGTAGTTAAACCTTTAAAGGAAAAACACATTTGCAAGCTCATAGTTTCTGGATTTTTTAACAAGGTATATGCAGTAGATGTTTGTTAGTTAGCAAGTTAGTTGAACTTTTCTATGGAAACAAGTAATCATTAATCAAATCAGTGTTTTTGTATGTCTTAAAACATGTCTGAATGGGATCTTTAAGCTACAGAATTGGCTCTGAAATCTTGCTTGTCCATCCTGTAGGTGAACAGGTTTGAACAGTTTAACATCAACTATGCCAACGAGAAACTCCAGGAGTATTTCAACAAGCACATCTTCTCGCTGGAACAGCTGGAGTACAACAGGTAAAGATGTTTAACATAGCTAAAGAATTAGGAGACATCTATTTCTTCAAATTTCCCTTGTATGCTGGGGGATACATTGGAAACAAAACTTTTTATATGCTGGAGACTGTCAGACACAGACAGATAGAGCTGGGGATGGAGGTTGGGCCTCCTCACGGCAATACAGGCAAACTGCCAGAGGTTTGGAATCAGCTCAGTTTCTCCCCCAGACAGTTGTTTTCTTGTATGATGGGCCAGCAGCTTTGGACATGGCTCATTTCATCACATGCTCATGCTGGACAATACAGCTATTGTGTCTTCCTAGTTGTTTATATTTATGCACATATTGTGTGTGTGTGTGCGTGTGCGTGTGCATGTGCGTCTACGTGTGCACGTGTGTGTGTGTGTGCGTGTGTGTGTGTGTGTGTGTGTGTGTGTGTGTCTCTGTCTCCACTCACAGGGAGGCGATCCAGTGGGAGGCCATCGACTGGATGGATAACGCAGAGTGTCTGGATCTCATAGAAAAGGTAACCCTAAGAGAGCAAAGTCACCACCGGGATCGACCACTAACCGCCAGGCAGAGCGTGCTGACCCAGACGCCACTCTGTGCTTACATTGACCTCCATCTCCTACTCTATCATTATATAGTCTTATTTTGCATGTTGTGTGTCCACAGTAATGTACACCAGTCAGCGGCTTGAGGTATAGTTGAAGGGTGGCATTAAGACAATTTTTTTATTTTATCACCATAGTTATAATGATGGTAAAACTGAGCTTTTACAGAGGTGGGCTCGTGTCTGAAAGCTTTCTGGGTCAAATGTTTAGAGGAAGCAAAAAGACTACACTACAACCATTTTTATCCCTACTTATACTGATTTGTGATTTGATTTGGCTTGTTTTCCCTTTTATAAGAGGATTTCTGCTGTATTAGTGTGACTGTGTGTATCTGTGAAGATAAGTGTTGCTGCCAAACAGTGAACTCTTCAGTGAACTCTCTTTTTGTAAATAAGAGAGAGAATTGAATGAATTCTTATGCTGTTTCCTGGACGCATTGTTATAGTAAAAGCTGCCAGATGTGCCCCAATGGGATTATGAAACTAGTTTTATCATGACTGCGGTGTGTTTCACCCTCTCTGCTCCTCTTGTCTGTATCCTCTTTAGAAACTGGGCATGTTGGCTCTTATCAATGAGGAGAGTCGATTCCCCAAAGGCACGGATTACACCCTCCTGGAGAAACTGCACAGCCGACACGCAGTGAGTCCGCACGTACACATGAAAACTTACATACATACTTTTACACATACCTCTACCAAAGCTCCTCTGGAGAAATGCCTTCACCACCTTCCAGCCCAGACAGCCCCAAAGAGTTAGACATCTCTCCTGGCCCATTAATCGTCTGTTGCCTTCGGTGCTGCATTGAAACACCCTAAATACAAATGTAACATCAAAGCAACCTCAACAAACATAAGTATAAATATAGTGTGAGGCAGGTGTCAAAATGCAATAAGTCAACCCACGTTTCTCTTGTCTCAAGGTGGTGCAGTAAAGGTGCCTAGCAGCAGTTCAGGTTATTAAAACAAAGTGTGTCCATATTTATGGCACAAATAAGTTCTTGGTATCATCTTTGGAAAGCTTTAAAACAAACAAAAATATATCAACTTTAGTTATTGAAAATTATGAGAGACACTTTTTTCTGACATTGACAAATATTGTTTAGACTAAGATTCATCAGTTTATTGAAAAAAAAACATAATGAACAGGTTATTTGATAATGTCAATATTCATTAGTTGCAGCCCTCAATGTGTTATTGGCCTCTCAACTGCCCTCTGGAGCTCTCAATGTACTATGCACTCTGCTTAATTTGATAATTGATTAGGTAGACATGAATGTAATTTCTAAAAGTCAGTGGTCTCTTTGTCCTTTCTCCTCAGACAAACCCATACTATGTGAAGCCCAGAGTAGCCGACCACCAGTTTGGCGTCAAGCACTACGCTGGAGAGGTAATTAACAGTTGACACACATACATACAGAGCAAAACCAGCTTCCTGAATGAGTAAGTTTGTAAAGTGAGGTAGTTGTTGGATGGGCAGTGGGTTGTCTCTGCCACAAATCAGCTACAGGATGTTGATGCCGCACCCCTTCTCTATTGTCTTTTTCCCTGAGTCAGGAGAAACTGCTTCATCATCATCCTCTCCTTCCTTTTCTTACATGATGAGCAGATGTGTGTGTGTGCGAGTGTGTGCGCCTTATGAAGCCTGCCTCGGACAAGGTCTCCTTAGTGTGAGTGTGGCTGCTTAGTCCCAAGCCTGGCATGGACGTATATGGTAATCTATGGTAATGACTTGGTCCAGAGAGGACAGGCAGGCCAACCAGTTGTTATTCTCTCTCTCTCTCTCTCTCTCTCTCTCTCTCTCTCTCCAGTGTGTCTCTCTAGACAGTTCAGCTCCTTCTGTTATCTGAAACAGTGCTGTGAGTTCTGCGGGGGAAATAGTAGCATCCTCCCATGGATTTGATTATCCGTGTGCGGCCGTGGTATTGCAGTCAATTTAAATTAAGTCTGTTGTCTGACGTGAACTTGGAACTAAAACTCACTTCCCCATGTGAATTTAATGTAAACATTTATGTGAAGCAATAATGCAAAGAAGCAACTTTGAAAAAAAACAGTAATACAATTGGACTGTATTTTATATTTGTCGATTCAGCGTTTGCATGATTAGTGCACCTGTGCGTGGAAACTGTGTGTAATTCCTTATTTCTCTGTAGCATCATGAGACCATGCTACTTAATTGAACCTGAAACTGACTGACACAGAGAGCCTTTTTTACAAGCCTATTCTTCCAATGTGAGAGGAATGGAGTGTAATTGGTGTGTCTGTGATTTATAAATACATGTTTTGTCAAGTTTGGATCTCATGGCTCTCATGAGCCTCAAGGCTTGGGAATGGGGAATTGGGTTTGTTATTAGATTATAGTACAACACACACACACACACACACACACACACACACAGCTGTGAATACAAGCTCACACACACACGTACACACACACGCATACACACACACACGCACACAAATGTGCCTGTGTTTAGATTACAGTGTGTATTTTAATATTATTTCCATGCATTTTCTTGCATTAAATACTTGCAATATGCAATATTGCATATGCAATATGCATTTATTTTCATACAAAACAAGCAAACATACTCAAACCCAACCTCAGAGTGCATTACATGTGGGTAAAGGCAACAAAAAGCTTTATTTCCATTCTTGTGTCCAGTCTGTGCTGGATTGGCAATAGGGTTCTATAATAACACCTTTGCATTCAAATATTTGTATTTTACCATTTGAATCATCTCTCTGTAAACAAATGCAACCAACTGCAGTTCTTGGGTGCACACATGTAACCATATTTCCCTTAACATTACAATTGCAAATATCTCTGTGGTTGTGAATCATGAATTTATAGACAACCCAAACTTGACAGTAAATAAGGGTTACCGCATATTATTTGTATATTTTTACTATTCAGCTCTAAGGATATTAGCCATTGACTTTATAACTGGATATGTTCTGTTGCTTATTACAGTATATTTGGATTATCTTTGGATAATGCTGCAAATCACTCTGAAGCAAATTGCAAACTCATTATCTCTGGTTATATATATTATGTTATACTAATTGTATACTATTATGTTGTATTTATTATTTTAAATAGCTGTTTATTATTTTAAATTCCTGTTTTTTTCCAACTTTTTCTTCTTTTACTGCTGTAACAACAACAAAGTATTGTCTTATTTTACAATATCTTGAATGTAAAAATATTCTGTTTTTACAAATTTTTATAATTTCACCTCTGTTTTAGGTGCTGTATGATGTGCGTGGGATCCTGGAGAAGAACAGAGACACCTTCAGAGACGACATCTTGTTTATTCTTAAAGACAGCAGGTGAGCATATCACACTCTTGTTCTCTTGCATGCTGAACGTACACACGTGTATGATTCAGTTTACAAAACAAGTTCTGTACTGCACTGTGTCTGCAGGCTTGACTTCATCTATGACCTCTTTGAGCGTGTCGGTAGCAGAAATGGAGACGAGACCCTAAAGATGGGCACGGCCCGACGCAAGCCCACCGTCAGCTCTCAGTTCAGGGTGAGACTGAAGCTTCTATGATCAAACTGTCACTCCCAGTTTAGAGCATGATTATATGATGTGCATCACAAAGACAACATGTTAATTGTCTGACATGTGCTGCTGCGTATAAGGATCACTTAACCCCTTATCTTTTGTTTGTCTATTTTGGCATGATGATTGTGAGTGCGAGGGCACAGATGAAAAAGGTGGCTAGAAATCATGAAGAGACAGAGGGGAAAGGAGAACGCTGCCAGTGTTTTTGATCTGCAGAGAATGATGGGTGATGGGATGTAGGAAATATGTGGCGGAGGAGGGGTGCAATGGAGGGCTTATCTTAGCATGTCCTAACTGCAGTGTGGAGAGAAGGAGCAGGGGAGGATTTGGCAGCCTGCCCTGGCCTACAGTTTCTAAAGCCAGGGGATTAGGGTTGATGGCTGGGCAAAAAGGGGCCAACCAGGGGCCAATCACGCTCAGCTCTGCCAGGCCTGGCCTCGCTGGAGACAGACTGTCTGAGGCAGCAAAGAGAGCGAGGCTAACATAGCCTGCGAGGTTCAAGGTCCTCGGAGTGTGGGTGTGTGTGTGTCATGGTTAATATAGACTGAGTTTGAGATGGAAAAAAGAAATTACTTTTAAGCTGTACTTTTTGACACATTTTGTCAATAATACGTATACACACTTATACACACTTAACTCACACTTAAGTACTGTAATAGGTGCTTTTATTTGGGTATTTTGGTTTTCTGCTTCGTTATACTAGAGATGTTGTACCTTTACTCCAACTTTGTAGATACAAATTTTGCATAGTGCATAGTGAGTCCTAAAAGTCATATTTTATTAAAACAAATTTGCCATTTCGATGAGAAAATTTCAACCTGTTTGAACAGAAGTCACATGGTTTTATGATTTTTTTTTTTTTAAGTTCAATTTTCTTGATTCTTAAGCAGCTATCCCTCATTCTATATTGTCAATATGTTGCTTCTCTGCTGATCTTAATCCTCTTGTTGCTGATTTGTTTCAGGACTCTCTCCATTCCCTGATGGCCACACTAAGTACCTCCAACCCCTTTTTTGTACGCTGCATCAAACCAAACATGGACAAGGTAGGTCATGCAAATTGCATTGCACCAAAAAAAAAAAAAAGAAGTCAAAAACACTGCCAGGGCTTGTCAAGGTCAGCGCCTACAAAGTTAAACTTCCTCAGTGCTATTCATAGCTCCAGTTGCTCAGAGCAAATCTTTAGTCATATAAATGTCCCACTTAAAAAGGAACTTTTCTTTTTAGTTTTTTTCTTCTGCGAATTATCTTTACTAATAAACTTTAACTTTTGTCCTGCTTTGGTGCAAAAGCTCTCATTGTACTTCCTCAAATAAAAGGGTTGTGTACCAGCACATTCCTACTACTTTATCCCCTTTACCAGAGGCCAGAGGTCACTGCTGGCCACTCTAGCTGTAGCTGCTTGGCTGATGCTCTGCTGATCTGGCTGCATCAGTGGAATACCGAGATAAAACCACGGTGCTATGGTGCAGGGTGCTGCCATGGGGACGTTTATTTAGTAGGCCTCTATTCCTCCCCTATCATCTCTTTACCTCCCACTCCCTATGTGTCATTCCACACCTTTTGCTTACTTAGTAGTGTGGAAACTGCACTGTCTTCCTCTCTCTCCCTCTTCTTCTCTCACCTGTTGCCTGCTCTGCCTCGCATTCGCTCACCTGGCCACGGTTGGTCAAGATGGAACAAGCCATGCCTCTGTTCCTGCAGAATGACAGAATTGCGTGCATGCTAACACATGCACACACATACAATGTATTTGTGAGATTTACATGCACCCACCCTCCTTGGAAAAAATGCCACTGAGGGAAGGGCCAGCTTGTTTTCACTCAGCCAAGTCAACATGCCTAAATCCTCTGCTTAAGAGCAGAGTTCAGAGCTCAGAGGCATGCACGTATGTGTGTATGTGTGTTTGATTATTAACATGAATATATGCAAGCATGCCTTTGCAACCAAGTGTGTCTGTTTCCATGCATAGTAGCATTAGCCTGTAATTAGATTGACACATTTGGGGAATGCTGTTGTCCTGTTTGGGGCTTATCCAGCGCTGTGTGCCCTCTGGGTAACAATGGCCTTCGTGCAAGCCTTGTGAGGCAGCCTGTGAAGAGGGGTGAGGCGGCAGTCATCACAGATCCTTTTCTTATAATCAGAGCTGAGGATCATCGGTAACACAGAGCTGTGAACAATGCAGCTGATTATTCCACCCAGAAAGGCCTACCCGGTTGGCAAGGTCTTGCTTAACACTGTTCAGGTTTCTCCATGATGGCGTGTGTTTTCTTTGCAGTAACCTGATTGTTAATGTAAAATGATAGCATTCTTCATTGTAATTTACTTTTTTAGTTCAAGTTTAATGTGACTCAGCAGTAAGATGATTTGAATAGGTGTGTGGGCTCAACAGTGGAGGATTATAAATTTTTTTGGCTGCAGTGTTTATCCGTATATCTTCCTTACCAAAACATGTATTGTGCTGAATAAGGCCTCCTTTTAATGCATATCAGGTATTTTCTTGATAAAGTATAGAACTGTTAGTGTCGTTATCATTTGAGTGGAATGAATTGGCATTTTCATATTGTTTTGTTGTCTGTCATTTACAGAAGGCCAACCAGTTTGATCCTGATGTGGTCTTGAACCAGCTGAAATACTCTGGGATGCTGGAAACTGTGAAGATCCGCAAGGCCGGATTTCCTGTCCGTAGAACCTTTAAGGACTTCTACGGCAGGTCAGAAAAATAACACCAAAATACTGTACACACCAAAGCTGATGAGTCACCTAAAAGTGGAAGATTTATGTTGGACAACTAAAAAAACAAACCAAAATCCAAATAAAAAATAAAGTGCTGAAATCCCCATTATTAGTCTTCTGCTGTTCTGTTTCTCTAAGTGTGTGTGTGTGTGTGTGTGTGTGTGTGTGTGTGTGTGTGTGCGCGCGCATGCTTGTGTATTTCCACAGGTACAAGATGATCCTGAAGAACAAAATACACTCAGACAATGAGAAGCAGAGCTGCTTGGAGCTACTCACACTTCATGACAAAGCCAAGACAGAGTGGCAACTGGGGAAGACAAAGGTAGAGCACATACACACACACACATGTCCAGACTTGTTTTTGTCACTTACGAGGACATTTCTTTGATTTACTAACATGCCCAGGATACTCACAGTAAGTGTAACCACTACCCAAACCCAACCCAACCCAACCCTTAACTTAACTTTCAACTGTATCCCAACATTATCCAAAAAACAAAGTCTTAACTCCAAAATGTAATGTTTTACTTTGCGGAGGACCAGCATTCTGTCTCCAAAATGGGAGGAGAGTCCCTATAATGTGGCTGAGTGAATAGATATTTGGCCCAACAATGTGATTAACACAAGTGCAAACACACACACAGATATGTTTTCCTGTAAGATATGCTCTGCAGTACACAAGCAAGTCTCCTACATGCTCTTCAACACATGTTCAACAAGTCAGAAGTCACAGTTTTTAAGCATTAAAAATTGATGGGTTATGGACAATTTCATTCAGAAAATCCTGAAAGCATATTGGTTCAATGTGGTGTCTTCTGGGAATTATTTTTCCTGCTGTCATTCCCAAGCTGTTAATGTGTGCCACAGCTTGGACGGCCCCAACTGTGACTCAGCCCCAAACGTTTTTCAGGCCTGTTGTGATCAATCTTCTGCTCTCCTGCTGACAACCACAGAGTTACATGACTACTCCTAAAAAACAAAACTGACACTAACAACTGTTACTGTAACCCAGCGCAGTGGCTTAAACTAATCCTGAGACAGCCTTAATGTAGCTGGAAAAGTGTTAGCCTCTTGACACTAGTCGAGTTGTTGATTTAATAAACTAAATTGCTGTGATTTGGAGGCGGTGATGAAGTGTTGCAGAGGTTAAGGGAAAGTCATACTTTTAGAAAAGTTATCATAGTGTTATGATCTTCATCTGTTGCAACACAGCACATCTTTTCCCTCATTCTCTCTTTTTCTCTGTCTCTTAATTTCAAACAATCATCAACTCCCTTGATCAGAGCCCTTTCTTTTTCTCTGCACTCCCTTTGAATGATTAACCTTTAATGACTTGTTTGATCTGGAGAGCAAAACATTGTTGCCCCATGTTGAACTCAGCAAAGGTAGATGGCCTCTGCACTGCAGAAAAATGATATAAATAAAACGGTTTTGGAGACTTTCTAGAAATTAGTCCCACTGTTACTGCCAGCTCGATAAGTTGTGGTTCCTCCGTAGCCGTTAAATCACTGAGACGTTTGTTTGTTAGACGGTTTTGTTGCAATTCTCCATTTGGCTGGCACACTATCAATAATGTCAGCTGCACACATGCTGAAATATACATAGAGACCAAACATGTTTGATGTGTTGGTTCTATATAAGTATATAACCTGTGCATAACCACTAATGAGCAAATTCCTATCTATATTAAAGTTCTCACACGTGCACACAGTATGAATGTCTGGAGTCTCTGTGTATTACAGACTTCAGAGAATTATTTTTTTTTCCCTTTGTGTGGGTATGGGTATGCATTCAGTGTCAGCTCTTTGACCTTTGGCTGCCTCTGCTCTTATGACTGCTCCACTTTACACTCTATATACATAGAAAAAGAAGGAGAAAGAGGGTAGTTTTTCAAATTAAGACTGAGTCTGTGTCATTTCGTCCACATGATTGTGTTTTTGATGGCAGCATAATATTTTTGGGCTCAGGGAAATTTAGTGTGGGTTGCGGGAAAGGGGGCTGAAAGATAGAAGGGAGCTACATTTCCTTTGGAGAAACAATCTGTGTGTAATTATACACGTGCTGATTGTGTGCAGAGGAAGTGAGTTGCCCAGAATTAGGGGCTTGGGTGAAGTTGCATGAATTGTGCGTGCGTGTGTGCATGCGTAAGTATTTGTGAGACATTTGTTTTACAGACAAGGGAAGGATGTGGATGAAGAGGAAGCTTCCTACTCTCACAAACTTTACAGAGCCATGCAGGGCTGCAGCTGTGGGATCCTTTGATTAGTGGAACATCTGGGACACAAACACACACACAGCCACTCTAAGCCCCCCTTTATAGAAGCAGTTGATCCACCAGACTAGCAACAGAAATGACATTATCACATAAACCCAGATATGCTGCTGTTTACATGGTCAAACCGACAAAATCTGATTATGTTTCATAATGTCGTGTTTCAGTGCTATGTTAATTTCTCTTGAAGTTTTTTAGTCTAGGAGTGGCTGTAGGTTGTCAAATGTCCCTCAGCGAGAGAGACAACTTTAAAAAAAAAAAAGTCTTCAGGAGTGAGGAAGGGGTTAACTAAATTCTTTCTCCTTTCTTCATACGAGTAAGGAGGGGTGTGGCTTTCTATCTGGACACCAGCCACCATCCCTCCCCCTCATCCCTCTATCCCTCCTCTCCCCTCCCTCTCTGTGCCTTTCTGCCTCTGCACGTCAGTCGAGCTACAAACGCAGTGGTAGCAGCAGCAGGAAAATGCTCAGGAAGGACGCCTGAATACAATGAGGCTCTGCAGCAGCGGCATTAGCAGCAACACTGCTCTCCCCGTGCCAGTTTTCCTCTCTGATCTGCTCTGCTGTCAGGGAGAGCAGCTAGCCTGCTAGCCTCAACTGCACCACAGTTTCCTCTGCAGTGGGCACAGGGTACTGCCAACAGACAACAGGGGCCCTTTACATTTCGATTGGCCCTCTTTTGCAGCCTTACCAAGAAGAGGAACTAACCCATCCTTTTTTCTTCCCTCCCCAACCTCCCTGTGGTTGTCTCTCTGTCTCTGTCACTCCCTTTTGGTTGTGGCGCTGCTCGTCCCGCAGGTGTTCTTGAAGGAGGCCCTGGAGCAAAGGCTGGAGAAACAGAGGGAGGAGGTGCGGCGCAGGGCTGGCATGGTTATCCGCGCCCACATCCTCAGCTATGTGGCAAGGTGAGTGGTGAAGTGTGGAGGAGGGGTGGAGGGCTGAGTGGCAGCGACAGTTGACAGTGTTTGTTTTGTAATAGAGGTGTAAAGCCTGTGTGTGTGGTTTAAGGTTTGCACACATGTTTACCTTTTTGTGTGTGTGTGTGTGTGTGTGTGTGTGTGTGTGTGTGTGTGTGTGTGTGTGTGTGTGTGTGTGTGTGTGTGTGTGTTCTGGGATACACAGTATCAGGGCAGAAGCTGCTTCACAGATTCTCAAGTGCAATAAAGTTGTGTTTCAGCTCATAAACCTCTGACTTGCTGCTGAGTCTGTCATTACAAACTCATGCAGTACGTTTCTCAAATCCACAGAACTTTAAAAAAAAAAGTATGGTCAAGATCCCAGAGTTTTCACTGATACCAAATACTGTATGTCATGCAGAATTTTGGAGAAAGTTCAATACAAAGTTCATGCACTCCAGAAAGTCTTATAGAGTCTGATTGACAAAGACTATGGATCACTTGGTCTCACTTTGTTTTTAGTGTTGCAGTTCTCAGACACTCATCTGGTAAAATGTATCAGGTACATTTCTATGTTGAATGTCTGGGGGGAGGGGGGGAACGGTATTATTAAAGTGAGTACAAGTGACCTAGAGTGTGCACGTTTCTATAGTTCTTTCACAGTTGGGGAAATGTGCATAGAATGATGTACAAGACAGCTAGAATAATATGATAAAATGGTGCAGCCATAAAAATTAAACATAGATGGGATGGAATATTTGACTTGTGTAAACGTCTTATAGTTCAGACAGTAAGGAATACGATTTTTTTTAACAACCTTAAAGAAATTTAAGGTGGAAAAAGGGAGAAACTGGATGTTGTGGTTTATCTACTCTGGATGTTACAATGTACTGTATGATATGGAGTGATGTACAGGTCATGCCCCTTAGTTGAACCACCCTTGGACAAACATAGTTATCTGTGAGCATCAACAAGGCTTTAATTTATTGGTACACAATCAGCAGTACAGTCAATGTTGTTATTACTCGCTTAATAATTCTGTCTTTTCAGCCTGAGCTGCATGTTTTCCACCTCTCCACTGTGGTTTCAAAATCTGCACATGCAGACACCCTTAGGGATATAATTGCACTTGTGTGCTGAAACATATAAGACCATATACAGTCCTCTGAAAAGCTCCGTTGGGAGAGTATAATGCGACTGATGACAATGTTCAGGTTGTGAGTTCCCTTTCACCTTAGAGCTGATCATACTAAAGACAGAGGCAAGCAAAACTCCCTAAAGACACAAGTAAAGCCTTTGTCTTATTATATGTAACATTATCTCTGTACTGAGACAAGTCAGAGGCCACTGAGTGATTTCTGTGGAGACTACACCAGGCTACAGGTCAGAGCAGTGTGTGTGTGGTCCTTTCATCAAGTCACATGTATTTGTGTGTGCACGCTGTTTATGTGTGTGTATTCAATGCATGTGCAGTGTGTGGGTGATGGGGCTTAGTCACAGGGCTAAGCACAGCAGCCCACATGGCCACAATGAAACAGCACAAGCTCATCAGACTCTAAACATTGCACAGTTCACAATGTACAGGCTTTCATACCAGTGTGTTTATTGAAACTGAGAGAGGTTATGCAGTGCTGTCCAATGTCACAAATATGTTTGTGGTGACACAACATTGGATTTAATATGAGGCCGTGCTTGATTTGAAATGTGTGTGTTTGGTTTTCTCATCAGGAAACAGTATAAAAGGGTTCAGTCCAGCGTCGTCACCATCCAGAAGAACTACCGCGCTCACTTTTGGAGACGCGTCTTCCTGCGCCTGCGCTTTGCCACCATCATCCTGCAGAAACATCACAGAGGCCAGCTGGCCCGATCCCTCCTCCACCAGCTTAAAGAGGAGAAACAGAAGCGAGAGGAGGAGGAGGAGAGAAAGAGGAGAGAAGAGAAAGAGGAGAGGAGGAGAGTAGAGGAGGAGAGGAAGAGACTGGAGGAAGAGAGGAGAAAACAGGAGGAGGAGGAAAAGAGAATGAGGGATGAAGAGGAGAGGCACAGGCTCATGGACGAGGAGATGAAGAGGAGGGAGGAGCTGAGGCTGATGAAGGAGAAAGAGGAAGGGCAGAAAATGGCAGCTAAAGCAGATGAAAAAAGGTAGTCATTCACTCTTTGTGTTATGTTGAAGATGCATTTACAGTGTTAAGATCAGATGACTTATATACTCTTCCCTGATGTTTTATTTCATTTTTCAGGAACTTGCTGGTTAATGGTGTTTGTCAGAAGGTAATTCCTAAACAAAAACTGTTATTCACATAACAAAACACAAAATGAGGTGTAAATGTGGTGGCATAAAGCATTTCAATTTACACTTTATGTTCCTCTTTCTCTTTCCTTGTTCTGTCTACAGAAGGAGCTGTCCCAGACTTTGTCCCAGAGTCACACCTCCGAGGAGGAGAGCCGTCAGATGGAGGAGATCCTGCGACTGGAGAGGGAGATCGAGCGCCTGCAGAAGCAGCAGGAAGATGGCGTGTCCCTTCTCGGAGACGTCTCCCATGAGGAGTTACGGCAGATGAGAGACGCTGAGATCTACAGACTGGAGAAGGAAGCTTCCCGTGTGGCTACTGAGTTTCTGGAGCTGTTGGACTTTGGTGGTTTAGAGCCATCGCTCTCGAGTGAGGAGAACCTACACGATCCGACTGAATCTACAGCTCCTCTGGCCGAGGAGGAGGTAGACGAGGGTTTCCACGCTGAGGATGAGTGCGTTCCTTTGCCTGACTTCCCTCCTCCGGCTGCGGTTCCTCTAGACAAAGAAGTATTCCAAAGTATTCCCCCTCCTCCGCCTGCCTTTGCAGAAGGATTAGTTGCCACCCCTTCCTCTGCTGCCTGTCCTGCAATGGCAAAGCTCTCACCACTTGCCCCCAACGGGCTGAGTCATGCCACTGCTCTCACAGACTCCAGAACCTCCAGACCTCCGTCTGTAGTCACTAATGGAGAAAGGCGGCCTTGCCAGAGAGCCAGCAGGGGGTCAGACTTTGAGTCTGTGAACGAGGAGCCTTCCCACTCAAACCAGCTAGACACAGAGTCGGACTACGACCAGGAGGAGTTTGAGGAGGCCCATGGGAGCTCAGGTGCTAGCATCAACGACGGCCATATCACAGATGAGGAGGTGTTGCGAAAATCCTCCTGCACCCAAAACAGCCTGGACTCCTTCAGAGGCAGCTCAGACTCGGTGAGAACTAACAGGCTCAAAATCCTTTCTGTCAAATGCTACAGATCTAATCCAGATGGGTAATCACTTGAAGAATCATTGTTTACCAAAAAAAGTGATTGTATTTTTGAAGTATGTTCTGTCCTCAAATTAAACCACAAAGTGGAATTGCTGCATTTTCCATTCCAACTTAAGCCATTGTTCACATACACTGACACACACCTATCTCTCCTCTGGGTATAATATTTTCCCCACGACTCAACACCTAAACTATATACCCAAGATTCTGTGTGCACATGTACAAACCTGAATACTTATCCTCATATCAAAAGGCTCAGCTCATTTTAAAATCACAGTGAAACATTGTTGCAATTATTTATTTTGGCTCTGCTGATGAGCATATGAATCTATTCCCAGATACTGCAAGACAAACAGAGAGCTCAGACCTAACACTGTCAGATCAGCAAAATGTCAAAGGGAAAGAGAGGAGTGTGTGTGCATATTTGCACGTGTGTGTGGCTCTGTGGGAGTGTATTTGGCAATGTTGATTGATGCCATAGTGACTGACAACAAGGTCTGACAGATTTTGGGCACTGGTTTTAGTTCTGAAATTGAAAAATTAAGACTTGGACTGCCTGCAGTCTTTAGAAAAAGAAAAAAGAAAAACAGTTCTTGAAACATTTCAATGTCTATAAATTGCTCATGAAGGACAAGGTATTTTCATAGAGGACACCTATTGTCATAAATGCGGGTGTTTGTGTTTCAGTTCATTGACAGCGATGAGGACAATGATGGCTATGTGGACACCGATGAGGAAGTTTCCAATGGGAGAGTGAATCTGCTGAATGGCAGTGGGCCTCCATACTTCCACGGCTACCTCTACATGAAGAGTGAGTAGATTTCTGTACAAAACAGCTTGTCTGGTTGTTTTAGAAATGTCAAACATGCTTTCTGTGTTTCTTGCTTGTTTGCTTGTTTTTTTTAAATGTTGTAATACTTATAGTGTCCACTACTACTTACTGTATATCTTTCTTAAATGTAGTTCATTTTTGTTGTTTTGCGTTTGTGTGTTGCGTTTCCAGAAGATGCACATGTACTCTATGTGTGTGAATGTCTGTGTGGTGGAAAGTGTTGAAGCTGTTTCAAGATGTTTGTGTCTGTTTTTACGTCTCCCATCATATTAAGATTTTACATAAAACATTAATGAATAAACATCCTTTCTTATTCCTTCTGCTCTCTGCACCTTTCTCTCTTTCAGGTGGTCTGATGATCCCATGGCGTCGTCGCTGGTGTGTCCTAAAGGATGAGACCTTCATGTGGTTTCGGGCCAAGCAGGACTCCCTCAAATCCGGTTGGCTCTACAAGAAAGGAGGAGGGATGTCCACCTTGTCTCGGCGCAACTGGAAGATGCGCTGGTTTGTTCTGCGGGAGTCAAAGCTCATGTACTTTGACAGCGACAGTGAAGAGAAGCTGAAAGGAACAATTGATATCTGCACAGCCAAGTAAGACAACCCTGTTCTCAGTCAATATGGTTAGAAATCGTAATTGCCTTTCATTGTTCACTTATTTGGGGAGTCTAATTATTATTACTCCAAAGAAATAGAACACTATATGGTTCACTAAGGTTTGGTCTATTCTGGGTCTTTCTGTAGAGAGATAGTGGACAATCATGAGAAGGAAAATGCACTGAATATTGTGACTGAGGAGAGGACCTACCACATCTATGCAGAGTCTCCAGAAGATGCCAGGTACTTTATAAACCATAGATTGAATAGGAATCATCAATTAACTGGCTGTTTTCTGGGCAATGTTTTACATTGTCTTCATCTCTCTGTAAAAGTGATGTATTGAGATAAAGTCCCCCCTTGTGGCTGCCAGTGGAAGTTGTAATTTTCAATTTTGCTGACTTTTACTTTCTGAACTCCCTCTGACCCCATCCAGTGGTTGGTTTAACGTGCTGAGTCGGGTCCACAGCGTCAGCCCGGAGCAGCTCATGGAGATGCACCATGAACAGGCCAACCCAAAGAATGCAGTGGTTAGTGTGGTTTTACCTCTCTACTGCTGGGGCCCCAGCCTCAAATACATTTCTCAGCCGTAATGATGAAGGGTGTAACTGAATCATGGTCCAGATTTGGGTCATATAGTTATTTAAACTGAAGAAGCAGAATGCACCATGTATCATTGTTCACTGGACGTTTATGGACAATATCAAAATGATGGAAAGACAATCATGCCACACATAACATTAAAAAATATATCAGATCTGTATGTTTTCAAACAAAGAGTTTGTCATACACAGGTTACATTTCATGGTAGTTGCCTTAAACCACATCAGGCCATTAGGACACCCTGATCAAATAGTAGATCACACTCTTAAAATAAAACAGCTTGGAGCACCAGGTAGAAAGTTTATTGTATCAGGGTAGGTTAGCTCGGTATTAATTGTAGAAACATAATGCAACTTATTCTACAACTCCAGCAGTTGAGTGTCCCCTGAAGAAAACACAACAAAGAAAATATTTACAAATGGGCTAGCAGCTAATAATCATTTAAATTCACCCATCTTTTTTTCTGTGCAGGGCACACTAGATGTGGGTTTGATCGATTCTGTTTGTGCATCAGACAACCCAGATAGGTAAGGAACGACCATTAATCCTAAAATATGTTCTTAAACTGCAGTCTAAGGGTATGACAGCATGTACATGGTATAACAACACGTGTTCTTTGTTCATGTGTTCTGTTCCGCAGACCAAACTCATTTGTGATCATCACGGCTAACCGGGTGATCCACTGCAACACAGACACACCTGAGGAGATGCACCACTGGATCGGCCTGCTGCAGAAATCCAAGGGAGATTGCAAGGTTGACGGACAGGAGTTCTTAGTCAGAGGTCAGACAGTTGAGACACACACTCTGAGATATTTACAATTTGAGAGTTGATATATTTATGTTTGCAGTGGGATGCCTCTGGTTAGTGCCTTAAATGAGATTCTGCCCTTAAAATACAACGAATATAATTTCTTGAATTTGTTTGAGAGAAGGAAATATAAAAAAGGATTAACAATAATGTTTATCCTCCTTCAGGCTGGCTACATAAAGAGATGAAGTCTGGAGCCAAAAGCACTTCTCTCAAGCTGAAGAAGCGCTGGTTTGTTCTCACCACTACCTCTCTGGATTATTACAAGTCGTCGGAGCGTAGCACCTCCAAACTGGGAACTCTGGTCCTCAACAGCCTCTGCTCTGTGGTGCAGCCAGATGAGAAGGTCTTCAAGGACACTGGTTAGTTTATGATCAACATTATTCTCAGTCATCTTAAGCAACAGAAATATACTTATCTTAAGGTTTCTCTGCTAATTTTTGAGGTTTGAGCATTTTGTAGGGAAGTATGTGTATTTTATTCAGTTGTATTAAGTTCTCACAGAGAGTCATATAGCATCTTATTACTTTCTGTCTTGTTCACCCAGGTTACTGGAATATAATCATCCATGGACGTAAACACTCTTACCGTCTTTACACCAAAATGCTGAATGAAGCCATGCGGTGGGCAAATGCCATACAGGGGGCAATAGACAGCAAAGTTCCCATTGAAACGCCAACACAACAACTCATCAGGGACATCAAGGTATTAAAGCATTCATTTGGCTGTTTCTCTCTTTGTTGTAGTTAAGTTACTAATGTAATGCAAATAACTGCTAGTCTGTGTGCAATGTCTGACTTTATGCGTCTCACTAAATGTGCTAATAATAATTTTCATTTTTCACGGCATTTCATTAACATCTTGATGTTATTTTTAACTCCTCCAATTCTTTTCAGTCATGCAAACCTTTGGCAGGGACACACAATGTAATAAAGTGAGGTACTACTCACTGAGTGTGTGCCGTGATCTTCTTTAATTCTTGCCTTTGCCTTCTTCAAAACACTTACGTTTACCCTTTTTTTCTCACGAATAGCAGTGGCATAGCTTTATTGTTGTTATATTTCTTAAACTGACTTGATTAACTCACTTAAATACACACTTCCACCTATTCTAGAATGCTCTACTTTGTTGATAATTCATGACCACTTTACTTTAAGATTGCTAAACCAGTTTTCTGTCTGTCCAGGAAAGCAGTTTGAACGTGGAGGCTGTGGAGCAGACATACTGGAGGAACCCCATCCTGAGATATACCCAGCATCCTTTGCACTCCCCTCTTCTACCTTTGCCCTATGGAGATGTCAGCGTCCACTGTGAGTGTTGTGGCTGAAGCTACTGTTTGCAAGCTATTGACTTCTGTTGATCCTGACAAAATGTTCAAAATGTTTGTGTGGTTGGATGTACAGTACAATACAAATACTCTGATCTTTTGTGGTTGCAGTAACATGGATCTGAATGCATGCATTATTTTGTTTATGTCATTCTTATTTTCCTCCTATTGTAATATTCATTTTACAACATTAAAAGCTCACTAGTTAGAGAAAAAAAAACTACATGCGTTAAATAAGGAACTTTTCAGCGTGATCCACTTCCACAGCATTGCAAGCATACAAGGCTGCAACTTTAAATTTAAATTAAAATTTCAAACGATCTGATATAATTTACTTACTACTAGGTATAAAGTACAGAAACTAGTTAAAATAGTTGTAGTTACAAATAATTGTACTAGTTTGGCTAGAATTTAAATCCTGTCTCTTTCCTTCTGTCCCAGTGCAAAGGGAAAAGGGTTATACCAGCCTGCAGGATGAGGCGGTGAAGATTTTCAACTCACTGCAGGAGATGGAGGCCGTGTCAGACCCTGTCCCAATCATCCAGGGAATCCTTCAGACCTGTCAAGACTTGAGGCCGTTAAGAGATGAGGTTTACTGTCAGCTGATCAAACAAACCAATCATGTCCCACACCCAAACAGTCCTGCCAATCGCGCCCACTGGCATCTCCTGACCTGTATGTGCTGCACCTTCCTGCCCAGCCGAGGCATCCTACGGTACCTCAGGTTTCACCTCAAAAGGTGCAGTGTATTTTTGGACACACTCCGTAATTCATAACAATCCCATGGTCACTGATTATGACAAGATGTAACTTTTTGTTAAATGTCTTCCTATCTTTCCATGTTTTCAGGATAAAGGAGCTGTTCCCAGGTACAGAGATTGAAATGTTTGCCCATTTCATCGGTGAGTCTCTGAAGAAGACCAAGAACAGAGAGTTTGTTCCCTCTCAAGAGGAAATTGTGGCATTGCTTACCAGACAGGAAATGACCACCACAGTGTACTGCCATGGAGGAGGCTCCTGCAAAATCTCCATTAACTCACACACCACTGCTGGAGAGGTAAGCAAGCTCTAGTCATTGCTACACAGGCTGTTTTAAATGTTCCACTGAAATATATCTGTGATTAGTTTACACAAACTCTGATACAGATATTTTAGATTTTTAACTTCGCAAGAGAAGGAGCCGTACTAATACATACTACGTTGTTATCTTGGCTTGCTTTGTCCAGGTGGTGGAGAAGCTAATCCGAGGTCTGGCTATGGAGGACAGCAGGAACATGTTTGCACTATTTGAACACAACAACACTATTGACAGAGCTGTGGAAAGCAGGGTTCTTGTGGCTGATGTTTTGGCTAAATTTGAAAGGTATGTTACATGTTAAAACGTGTTATATGTAATAATATTATTATAAATTCAGGGTCCTGTTACATACCTAATGTCAAGAAAGGAGCAAAATGTAGATATGTAAGTGACAGGTTTGTGTCTTTCCCACTAGACTTGCTGGCAATGAGGATGAAGGCCAATGGAAACTCTATTTTAAACTCTACTGCTTCCTGGATGTGGAGAGCATGCCTAAAGAAGGAGTGGAGTTTGCGTTCATGTTTGAACAGGTGTGTTTCACTCATCCTGTTATACTTATTGAGAGTCTTTACAATCATGAGTTGGTGCTAATGATGAATGAGAACTATTTTGCTGTTCCTTCAGGCCCATGAGAGTTTGACCCGGGGCCACTTTCCTGCCCGTGAGGAGACCCTGCAGCACCTGGCTGCGCTACGCCTGCAGTTTCTGTTTGGAGACAAAGCGAGAGTCACCTGGAGCCTGGAAAACGTCTATCCCGTGGGCCGCCTACGCAATCGCATCCTCCAGTTCACCAAGGTGGGTGGCGCATCTGGGTCTGGCCAAACTCTGGAGCGCCGGAGGACTAGCTTCCTGGATGGGACCCTGCGGCGGGGGTTGAAGACGGGCTCAATGAAGAAGCAGCGCATGGAGGAGGAGCAGATGTTGGAGATGTGGATAAAGGAGGAGACGTCTGCCACCAGGGCGAGCATCGGGGAGAAGTGGTCCCGCCTCACTGGTCTGGACCAGCACCAGGCAATGCTCAAATACATGACCATCATCAAGGAGTGGCCTGGATATGGATCCACACTGTTTGACGTTGAGGTAAGTTTATGCATCTTTGATTGATACACAATCCGCTCAATAAGATTGGTATTGGCATGGATACTGATCCAGCAGATCAGATCAGTATGTCCCTCGTGGGCCAGCCAACTGCACATGTTGGATGATGTTTATAACTTACTGTGTTTGGGTCTTTCTAGTGCAAAGAAGGAGGTTTCCCTCATGATCTCTGGTTGAGTGTGAGCGCTGAAAATGTGTCTGTCTACAAGAGAGGAGAGCCCAAGCCTCTGGAGACCTTCCAATATGAGCACATTATATTCTTTGGCGCTCCACAGCCCTGCACCTACAAGATCACTGTGGATGAGAGAGAAATGCTGTTTGAAACACCACAAGTATGTAATCCTTCCTATATATATATATATATATATATATATATATATATATATATATATATATATATATATATATATATATATATATATATATATATATATATATATATATATATATAACTGTAAAACATACGAATACTTGAATATCATTCTTTAATATAAGTGACGCATTATGCAGTCCTTCTGAACTACTCACACACCAGACAAATATATTTGGCAGGGAAATGAAACACCAAATCCATAGATAGATAGATAGATAGATAGATAGATAGATAGATAGATAGATCTATATAGATATAGATATAAAGATATAGATATAAAGATAGATAGATATAGATAGATAGAGAGTGTGTGTTTGTAAGAGAAGACATTATTCCAGAATTTGCGTCTCTTCACTGCTGACTGTGTGTTTCATCTGTAAATTGGCAGGTTGGAGAGATCACAAAGATCATGAAAGCCTACATAAACATGATTGTGAAGAAGCGCTGCAGTGTGAAGTCTGTGTCCAGTTATGGAACCAACTGGATCAGGTGATTGACATATAGGACTCAAAATGCTCTGTAGGCATGGGGAGAAGATGAAGAGATGGCAAAAGGAGCAAATGACCTCGACAGAGATTGTGTTTCAGAGCTTATGACTGGCTACGTAGCAACACAGACAAATTACAGACAGACAAAAATATACAGACACAAAAAATGGCAAAAGTGGAAACATTCAAGCATCTGCACCATTTAAAGCTTTACAGTCGTCCTAACTGTTGCTCCCCCTCCATGCAGTCTCCAAACATGATACTCGCTCATATAAGTTTCAGTGGTCATTTCTCACATCTTGTCTCTTCATGGATTTTGTTTTTTCAATATCCAAGAAAACCAAAACCTTGTCTCACATTTCAATATTGACGTTCATTCAACATCTGAATTAGGACCCTGAGTGTAAATTTTCTAAAAACATCCAAACTAGATAAAAGAATGTGTTGCGGTGGTAAACTGACTGAGATGTCATTGTTGCGCCATTGTAATGAATGTTCTCCAGAATGGAGATTCCCTCAGGTGAATGTGTAATATAACTGTCCCAGGGAGATTATTTCCCTCATCTTGCCTTTATTTGAGCTGTTCTGGACTAAAAGATTATGTGCCAATGCGGCCTTTCAGGAATGGAATATATATCTTTGGGTGTCGAGTATCTTTGTTGTTATGGCTTCCACTGGTGATGTGCTACAAAAGCGCATCCCTATCTTTAAAAAAAACTGAAAATTCAACATGAATAACCACTGCATCAGTGGAGATGCAACATCTATAACCACTGCAGTCAAGGATTTTTTTCAAAAGGCAGGATTATTAAATCATTCAAACTATTTGTGCTTCTCTCCTAGAAGAAGTATTTGGTGTTGAACTGTTTTATTGTGTACTGACTTGAGGGTATGTATCTGAAACTGATCGCTTGTTCAGTATGGCTGTGTCTAAAGATTTTTTAACAGTTTTTTAGTGACGTCAAAGACCATATGATGGTGTGGTATTTATTTATGGAAGTATTAAATGATTGTGAGAATAGGCTGACTGAGCGAGGTGAAAAGCGTGCAGGAAATGTATTGATGCTGGTGCCCTAGTACTTTGGTTTTCTGTTTTTTTTTGTGCATTCAGAGACACAGAACATCTAGATTTTCTAGATAATGTAGTTGTTGATAACTTGCAATTTTTTGCCGTTTTGTGCCCTGTTTCTGAGCTTTTGTCAACATAAAATAACCTAAGTGTGTTGCCCTCGAGTTGACACCCAACATGCTCAATTGCTTTTATTAATGTTACATATTTTCTCTCTTCCAATGTAAATGAACACAAAGGATGCCTAGCCAGTTGACTTACAGTATAGTTCATGAAAAGACTATGATCCAAACATAATGAGCTTAGTATTTACCTCACATTGCATTACTGTCTTCCATCGCTCTCCAATTGTATACTCACTTAGGCGATCTGGTCAGCTGCCGGCGGTCACACCAGAGACTGAACTTGCCATTGACGATGACTGTATTTCTGAGATTTCTGATTGTTTTGAAGAAGAAAATTCAGAAAATGTTTTATATTAGAATTTAAAGATGCTTTAATAAATTATTGTATTTGAGCTATTTTGTGTTTGTTACTGTTTTGTGTTACTGTCTAATTGCCATGTCTTGCAGAGGACAAAATGGGAAGAACAGTAAATGTGTCTGCCATATCTGTGGATCTCAATACATTTTTGTGTATAAAATGAAAAACAAAAATGAATAAATTAACAATGACATTCATTTAGACCTCTGCTCAGAACTGTGTGGGTGTGTACACCTGTTAGGGTTGGACAAGATGACATACTTTTTAATCCCACACTGGGTAAATTCCCTTGTTACAGCAGCTCAAAAGATAAATTCACACACATCAGAATTGTACCTGTAACATTCTTATTAGTACAATTTTATCTTGGTGATCTCTACGTATTATTATTATTATTATTATTATTATTATTATTATTATTATACAAACTTACTTAATCCAGGTAGGTTGATTGAGGACAAAATCTCATTTGCTCATCATGACAACCTTCACACAGTTACACATTCATACATGGGAGCTACCCAGTACAACCACAGTCTAATCTGCTGGCCACTGAGCAGCTCTACTGGAGCGTTGATGGTGATGGTGTTGCTTGCATCTTACTAGAAGTCAGTTGTTCTGTAGCTCTTTTTGCCAAGAGGAAGATATCGTAGTTGTCAGAAGTTTTGGATATCATTGACTTAGAATTACAACTCTGAGGCATTAGACTTAATCAGAGTAAATAAAAAACAGCAGATGAGCAGGGGCTTGGGCCAATGTTGATAATATGGCATATATTATAATTATAAATATTATAAACTGTACTGGTAGTATGTGGTTACAGTAAATTATAATAAAGTTGATATATTTCCTTTCGGAGTCTACATGGCTTATGAACATGTAGAAAGTGCATGAAAAGGGCTGTGTATTCAATATTGTGGCTTTTCTAGTCAATTTGCTATCTTTTTTATCATAAACTAAAATAATTTGGATTAATGTGGAGCAAAGTTATAAAGAAAGGAAGAAAAACTACCAGGCATCTACATTTCATGAACAGGCACCTTCTATGAAGTGTATTTATTTTATTTTAACTATTTAATTTACAAAGGGTAGCTTTCCAGTCAGCTATCAATTCTGCTGTCACAAAAAAGGTCAGGTTTCTCTATTTCAAATTGCCATCAGCAAATGTTATCTAAAATAAAACATGGTATGAAGTCACTAATAAGGGCTTTTAAATCATTATGTCCGTAAACGTTTGTAGTGATTATTAATAAGTTGTTTATGAATTAATTTTAGTGCAGTTGCTCTGCAGCTGAACCCAAAAAGACAAAGCAATGTGCCATGCTGAAGGAGGATACAAGAGATTTTTCACAACATGGCAACCCAAACGGTGTTGTTATGAATGGCTTTAATGGATAATAATAATAATAATAATAATAATAATAATAATAATAAAGTCATTAGTTTCAGCATAAAGTAGGCTATTATTGACGTATATTATTTATTTTCTGTCAAGCAATTCTAATTAGGTTTACATTCTTGTCCTTTGATAGTTAATATTTAATAAGTCATTGCACCGATCAATCCCTGCAGTGTTCTCTTTTGCACTACCACCATTGCACACAATCTACCTTAACACCTTTAACTCTAACTTTCTGTGAGTGATTATTATGTATGTGAGATAGATATGTGTATGTCTTTGTTGTGTTATGGTTGTCTAAGCTACTGGATGTCTAAAATTTCCCTCGGGATGAATAAAGGTTTGAACTATTGCTAGTAAAATACAACTGGAAGAAACAGACATATACTAGGCCTATGTGAACATTTTCTGGCATCGTTATTATTGTCGGTAAAGATGTTTAACTGTGCAGCTGTTTTATGACACCAGCGTCAGGAGTTCATGACGTCAGCTCTTTATGAGGTCCACCCTCCAGTGTGACTCCTCAGAAACGTTAGTTTTGGTCGCAACTTCTGTTTCCATGCAGTCGATGACTTTCACTCGTCTCACAATGTCCGGAGAGTTCAGATCTTCAGCCTTGGTTTTTGTCTTGATTGTCTACGGTGTTATTATATCCACAGGGGCGCAGACACCGACTACTTCTCCAGCTCCGAGTAAGTGTGTGTGTGTTATTTTCCCCTTTCAGCTTTAGCTGTTGTGCTTTGTTCTGCAAGAGTTAGGTCAGGAGGTGGTCACATGACAGCAAATAATGGATTTCCACTGATCATAAGAGCGGATAATCATCATGTCAATTAAAGGTAATGGCTCAAAGGGAAACTTTACCCTAGTTTTCCTTTTGCAAAGTGAATCTGAATGTGTGAAACACCGTTAACACTGTTGATGATTTGTCAATATGGGCAGAAAATTAAACCTCCAGTGAGATTTTATTGCCTTTCTTGCTTAATAGCTTAAACCTGCACAGCAAAGGAGGGTCAGTATGCCCTACAACACATTGTAATGTATCCCTTTTTCAGCTTCTTGTGCCTTGAGATCCAACACCAGTTGTGCTGAATGCCTGCAGAACGTGACAGTAAGTGGCTTAAACTCCAGCCAAATACAATTAACTGGCTTCAGTATTGTTAGTGATGTAGCTGTAGATAGTAACATACAATACAAAGCACTTGCTGCTGTTTTTGTTGCAGTGTTTGTGGTGCACACCAACCAAACAATGTGTGGACTACCCAGTGAGGAACATCTTGCCCCCCAGCAGTGTCTGTCCATTGAATGACGCACGATGGGGGTTGTGTTGGGGTAAGAGTGACTAAACCAGGCCTGAGATAACCATTGATGCCAAATCTGGATAGGCTATATATCCTGCAAAAATTAAATGGCAACTATTTTCCCAATCAATTTGTTGTTTGAGTCTTTTTGCTAAACGTTGTTGAGTTACAGCTTCTCGGTTGGGATGGTTTGCTGTCTTTTTTTTTTTTCTTTCTGACTTGATAGTAAAGTGTGCTTTAGGAATTTGTGATGAGCATTTATCACTATGTTCTGACTTTTTCTTTAAAAGTCAAACAATCAATCAATAGAAACAATGATCAGCGGGATAATCAAAAATTTAAATAATTACAGCCCTAGTATAGGACTTTCTTCAGATAAATCTTAGTTTACTAATAGTGATAAGATGCAACTGTCTAGTCAAGTACTTGACTGAATAACGACTGAATTACTCATTATGGTGCTTTTTCATCACAGTAGAACCATTAACTAACTTCTAACTGGCTAAATGTTTTGGTCTACTAAGACCCCAACCACCAACTAACTAAAGTCTATAAGCAGCACTAGTGTCTATTTAATAGGCTTTATAATATGATACATGGCTCATCAGTGAGTGACTTCCAGTGTCTCCCTCTTCTCTGTTTCCAGTAAACTTCCAGATTTTGATCATCACTATGTCAGTGCTGGGTGGCATCATCATCATCACCATTCTTGTTTGCTGCTTTTGCTGCTGCAAGTGTGAAAGAATTGGGTAAGCATTAAATCACATGAAGTGTTGGCTGTGATATCTGGTTTAACGTGGAAGGAGGAGGACAGGGAACACAATGGGTTGTTTTTCTGCGCCGCCAGGCTGATACCGCCGTCTCCAAAAGCCTGCCAGAATTTGCAAATGCAGCTTAGCTCTGAAAACATCTTTTGATCTTTCTATTATGACGGGCTGACATAGCCTCTTATAATAACGTTTTTATTTGATGATGGCTTTTGGATGAGGAGGAGACTGATTGTTAGACTGTTACTTGCTGAATTAGGAAAAAAGCAAAGCACATCAGACTCATTTCTTACTATTGTCATTTATATTGCATTGTAAGCTTTTATATATTTATGTTACACATTCTCATATTCTAGGAACAAGAAAGAAGACGCAAAGGTGGAGCGACAAACCCGGGCCCGAAAGAGCCGTCAGAAAGCAAGGTAAATGGCTGTTAAGGGGGGGATATGTAAAAAAACCTAATTTAATATTTTTAGTTAAAAAAAAAAACTTTTAGTTTCTGGTACTGTCATTATAACACTAACCATCAACTTTAGATAAAAAGAAACATAAGAAGGAGTCTCTCCTACACCACATATTGCTGACATCAGCATATTGATAAATAAGTTCATATGGTAAAAGAGGCAAAACTTTCTTGATGGAAAATAACCCATTTTCTGAAAATGGGTTATTTTCCATCAGCATAAGACAAAAGTACTAGTGTTGATCCTTCAGTGAGATTTAGAACACTGGAGGCGTGAGAGCGTCCAGTGTTCTCTGTTGTCCAACAATTTGTTTCTTCCTGTACAGGAAAACAGAAATGCAGCTGAGACATGATGAAATCAGGCAGAAATATGGTGAGGCTAATTTCTATGTTGTGTGGTTTGAGAGGGTTAATAAATGTAAATTTGGAATATCGATAATGCATGTTTTCACAAAGCTTTGTTTACATGCACAGTGGTAAAAACAGTTGCAAAATGAATGCATAATGGGTTATGGGAAAGATAAGATGAAATCTGTACAGATTAAATGAGGGAACTACATAAAGAAGTCATTCATAAACCAAGAGAAAGAAGCTCTAAACAACACATTTGATCCAGTATCGCCATCTACTGTACTAAAACGACACTGCATACCGGATACACTAGATACCAATATTTTTAACTTCAATCATTTTTGAAAGACAAGGATTTTAAGAAATATGTTATTCTGTTTTAACCCACCATTTTAAATTGTATGCAACCATTGAAACACTAGATATTGGATATTATATTCCTAATACAGTGATATACTTGTAGCCAAACAATGGGTTAAATGATTGGTTCTCCATTGTTCTTTACAGGTATGGCAAAGGATAATCCATACGCCCGTATGGATGATCACTGAGAAGAATCTCAGCCATGATTCCTTTTTTTTTTTTTATTCCTTAAAATGATTATATTGTAATTATCTGATCTGATTTCAGTGTTTGCCATATAATCAAAATCATTTTGAGTGTGCACTATATTTCAGTCTATTCACCTAATGATTCATATTTTATACACATTGTACACATCTGTTATACCAGATTTACCACTATTTTACTGATCGTCATTCATGTCTAAAGTACATTTATTTTTATATAAAATCATGTAATTCATTTAACATTGTTTTGCGATTTTTATTTGTGAATAAATACCAGAATCACAATTTGTTTCAGAACTTTGTTTTTTAACTACATGTGAGGGACATGATTATTCTGCATCTTTTGTTAAAAACAAATTGTGACCATTAAAAAATTAAATGAATAAGAATGTTGTTTGACTGTGACTTTAATTGCAAATACATTTCCTGATTCACAAATTCCCAATTTTACTAATCCATAAAACAAGAGGGGTCAAGAGAAACTAATCAGTTCTGAGATAAAATATGGAACTGTAAATCTCATGTGCAAATCAATGTCATCTGTGTGCCACTTTGTTAAGGAAATACACATGCCCCACATGCTGAAATATTTGTCTGCCCTAGTCCCACATCCTATATGACATTTTTTCATCTGTAGCAAGCATGTTGTCAATCCTGAAAACAATTTGCACTTTAATGATTGTGGAAAACTGTCTTGTAAAGACTACAAACCTGTGACACCACACTGTGAATCATCATCCAGAATTGTACGTATGTATGAAATGTATGTACGTTGTAACAGAGTATAAATAATCGTTTGAACCAGGTCTTTGTGACCAACTCAAGGCCTAGTTGTAACAATGTTAAATCCCCCAAAAAATTGACATGACTATTTTTGAGAGTTGATTTAGATATTAATCTATGAATAAGAAATGTTTATTATCTAAGACCGTTTTTATTCAATACGTGGAATGTTGACCCTATACGCGACAACCATCTTTGCCTGTTACTTTGTGTGGATGCTTTCCTTGCTGGTACAGGGGTAGGGTCAGCTCCTGGGCTCATTAATTAAATGGGCAGCACCTGGGCTCTGTGAGCCAGTGAACTTTTAAAAGCCTCCTGGATTCAGTTGTTCCCTCTCCTCTCTGACACATCATCCTCGCCTTGGTTGCTGTTAGGTTTGTTTTGCTGCACCATACAACACAGCTCCACTCACGTTAATGAATTCACTGATCACACATCCCACTGTTCAAGTTTATTTTCACTTTACAATTTAAACTAATAAAACATTTGTTAAATTGCTTTGTTGTGGTCATCTCCCTCATCTGTCATGTCAAGAACAAATTACTATATTTCTGGTTGGTTAGTTAGGTTTCTGAATATTTGCATCTTTAGTTCAATGCTTTGCTTTGATAGTCCCTGGCCTGATCTAAAGACTGACTTTGCAGAAGGGCCCTTTGTTTTACCTATCTCGCGGGAATGCGCAAATTAGCTTGCGCGCTCACGTATCCGCGCCCCCGAGGAATAGTGGAGCACGTGACCCTTTTGGGCGAATCACATGTTAAATTTCAGTGCGCGCTCCTGCACAAACGACGAATGAGCCGAAGGAACTGATAACCCGCTTCACCGTTAACACTAGTCCGTTTCTGCCTTATTAATCAATCCTCGGGAAAGTTCCACAATGTCTGAAGAAAAGCCAAAGGTCAGTAACGTAATTGTTTGTTTTTTTCGAAGGGACATCTCGTTCAGGTTAGCTTATTATGCCAGTTGTAAATTAACGTTAGCACATTCAGCTAGCTATGCTAGCTCTGCTTCCAGGCTACAGATGCCGCATTTGAGCGGGTTCCACGGAGAAAACAAAGGTTGACCAATTTGCGGCTCTTGTAGCTTTAGGCGCACAGTTGTTTGCAGTCTCCCACCATATCAGCATCGACTACTGCAAGCTACTCTTTGGCTTGCTGTTCAAGTGAGATGTTTGTTAACGTCGCCATCAAAGATTGCCGGTGAAATGAATGATTTGTTTTCCCTTTCATTTGTGTCTTTCTGCGCCAATTTGAACATGGATAACGTTAGCTTGCAATGCTAACGAAGGGGAGAACCGAAATGAGCGAATGCGGTGTTTGGATGGTGAATCCTTCCCATAGGACCAAGCTTATCTTGTCAGATGTTAAACAGGAAGAGGACACGGTGCTATCTAAACGGAAGACTATTTTCTTGTATTTCCCATACATTCCCATCAGTTTTTTTTTCGTCTTCGCCGTGTAACCTTATGTGCGTGCAATGGGGCAAGCATGATTCACTAGTCGCACTTCGAATCTCGGGGGAAACAAAAGATAAGCAGCATGTAGGAGTCGATATCATTCCATCAGCAGTCAGTACTAGGAAAAGAGCATTTACACGCATCACCACTGTGGGAAAGGCCTTTTCATGGAGCAGCCGATATCCTGTACAAGCTGTTTCTTAATTTTTACAGTCTGTTGTGTCCTCACATCTTTGGCCACCTTATTTGTACAACTTACAGTTGGATTAACTTGTGCCACCACGCGGTATTGTACTTGCAACGGTCCATCTTTATAATGCTTTAGTCGCAGATAAGAATAACGTCACCATAACTGGTAGGTTGCTGCTGCTGATGAGTGTTTTTGTTGCAGGAGGGAGTGAAGACGGAGAACGACCATATTAACCTCAAGGTAGCTGGTCAGGATGGGTCAGTTGTACAGTTCAAAATCAAAAGGCATACTCCGCTCAGTAAACTAATGAAGGCATACTGCGAAAGACAGGTAAGTTAATTTTTAAAGACTAAAACATACACGTATGTGATATACTTCTGACTTTATTACTAAATATACTAACACTAGAATACATTAATAAAACATGTGACTGTACGGTTTTGTTAACTGTAAGGCAACATCTAACTAATATGCTATTTCTGTTACAGGGATTGTCAATTCGTCAGATAAGGTTTAGGTTTGATGGACAGCCAATTAATGAAACGGATACACCTGCACAGGTTGGTGAAAACGGGACTAGCTATTACTAAAAGATCAAGTGTTTTTTTTTTTAATAGTTATTTATTTTCAGATTGTTTTTCTTAGGTCACACATGTTGAGTTTTTTTTTTCTAAGCACAAATTGGTAAAAGCACCAGAGCACAAGTGTCATGTCAATGACTTATACACTGTCCAATGTTGTCTAGTGTATATGCTGTTACTTTTAGTAAGCTGTGGAGAGTAGTATTGTAATGTGACATTATTAAAATGGGAAATAATAGTGTTTGTAGAGTATACATAAATTCAGTAGCCAATATCATTTTGTTCTCCCTTAACTTGCACAATCACTGAATGGATACAACCCCAGGAAATGAGAATTAATCCTCCAGCCTTGATTTTTTTTTCAATTAATCTTTGTCCAATTGTGCAGTATTTATGTTTGCAATGTCTAAATGTTAGATTTGTGAAGGACAGTTTGCCACTGTTAAAACAGCCTCACTTCGTGTTGCGGTAATAATTTGGAATTGATCATCCAAATGATCTAAAATGATGATCTAGCTGGTAGCAAAAAGATCATGGAATGGGTGTCATCTTTATTGGATCAAGGTGAAAATAATAAAACCCAATGCAAAGACAGTCTTACATTGAGGGTTGGGTATCATTTTAAATGTGTCCAAGCTAGTACCAGTATGATACCAGAGTTTTGATACTGCGAGGATGAACATACGTGTTTGTGTTTTACTAACTAAAAATGTGTGTAATATATATGTGTGTGTGTGTGTGTGTGTGTGTGTGTGTGTGTGTGTGTGTGTGTAGATAGATAGATAGATAGATAGATAGATAGAAATGTGTCTATATAGATATATATGAATGAGACACATTTCTGTCGGTACCAAAAAGTATTGAGGGGTTGATACCCAACTCTACTCCTGAGGATAACTACACATTTGCTCTAGAATAATTTTGTTTTGTTCCTTTATTACAGCTCGAGATGGAGGATGAGGACACAATTGATGTATTTCAACAACAGACGGGAGGAGTCTGTTCTTAAGTTGGATGTGGACTCTTGGAAGAATGTCCATGTCATTATTTTCATGTTGGTTTTCACTTAATTTTTTTTTTCTTTCTCTGTGCTTGGTCAGGCTGTTGACAAAAAAAGAAAGCAGGAGGTTTTTTGTTAGTGCCAAAATCTTAACTTTGAGATGCAGGGTAATTTTTTAAAGTGTTTTATTCACATAAATGGATGATTTGAAATTGTCCAAGGCAGGGACATATCTCAGCTCAGATATGGCTCGTAATGAAAGAAACCACTGCTTTCTTTTGATGTTGAAATGACCTCATGCATGTCTCATAAAACATAAGCTGAACTACATGCCAAAATCCCCCCTTTTTTCTCTTTGTTTTAAGTTTTCCAGATTGTTCCAGCATTTAAATTTTAAGTTAGGCTCAACTGTTTTAAATTCATGCTATGGAGGAGAACTGCTGGATGGGAGCCTGTGGTTTCTTTCTGTAGATGGGAAAGACATTGTTTTATTTCTCATGTAATAAACTTTTATTGTTCTTTTTCTAAGGAACATTCAAAATGTGTCAATGTCCAAGAAAAAAATACTTGTGCTGAGATCCATATGGATGGTTTACCTCAATGGTAAATAAAGTACAGTAATGTTCCTGGACCAAAAAGCTAAATGAATAGTGTTTGGTTAATTTGTAGATGTAAAGGGTTACTGTGACTGTAACGGTGGTCTTTGTTGGCACACAGCAGGACACCAGTTCTTCCAATGTGTACATTGATTTATTCCCAACTTTTTCAGGACTAAATAATTCATCTTTACCACTCCAGAAATTGAGTGTTTCATCTAAGATTATATATTTCAGTCAGTGTATAAACTAATATGGAGTCAATGCTGTGCTGCCAATTTGAATGTTTGTCCAAACTCTATCCAAACAGATGCTTAGTTTGTTTGATTGTGTGTTGGTAGAAATTTTGCTTTAAAAGAATGTCTACCTTCATTAAAAAAAAAACAATTATTAGATTTGCAGGGTGACATTAGATTCCCCCATTTTTTTGATTTGTAAATTTGTTGTCCTTATTCTGTATGCAATAAATATAGTTTGATACTCAGCCTCTTGCATTATATATTACCTTCAAGTTGTGTGGACCTGCTATACAATTTACATTTTATATAAATATATAATTTATGCTGCACTACACAATGTAGAGCAAATGTTTTTGAAATATTCACATCTTTGGTGTACATAAACATGCAGCTGTTTACGGACTGACAATGTTGAAATCAGTGTTCCTAACCTGGATGGTGACTTGAATGTTGTAACTAGAGGTACAAATAAATGATACCCATTAATTTATGGTTCCAGCCAGATGTGAAGTCCCAGAGCAAAGGTTAATTTTATAAAGTAATTTATTTTGGAATTGAGCTGAAAAGTTTTGATAATGTGATTATAATAAATCTAAACCAGTGTGAGTAATATACGTTACATACATTAGAGGGCATCGTAGATTTTCAGGATCACTGCTTGCTCTGCTGAATCTGCTTGGTGGAATGACTGAAGTCTCCAGCCCTTAAAATAAAAGACAAAGACACATTTGTTGCTCCACTCCAGCCTTGTGAAGTGCCATAACTTACCTTTAGTCGTCTCTTAAGGGAACTTAATTTTACAGATGTTACTTAACTGAGCAGCCAAATGAACTCCCTGTGAGCCTCCTCACACAGTGGTTTGATTGTGCTGCCTTTATTTCTGGCATCTCCTCTGCATATTATATTTCCTTGTAGATATATCTTGAGTCTCATATTTCCCCAAACCATTCAATGATGCAGCTGCAGAGGTGCCCCCCTCCCCAATACATTAAAAACTTCCTCAGTCTGCATGTATATGTTGTATAAAGGAACACACAGACTAACTGTAACAGGCAAGATTCCTGTCAATGCTTTATCGTTTTTTGTTGTGCTGAGTCACCATCAGCTGTCTCAGGGATGTTTGTAAAGGCAGCACATACCCTCAATTGGATTTTTCACTGCAGTTAATGGACAGACGCTTTGTGTTATTGTTTTAAAGTTCATTGTCTGTCTTATGCACTGCTCTTCTGTCAGTGTACTGTAAGGTCCATTTGTGTATTATTGTGACAAGATAATGGGTGGATTATTGAGTCCAACTACACAGTCACAGTATTTAGAATAGAAAGAAAATATTTTTAATATGTTTGAGTTTATGTTCATGTGTGGATGAAAGATATATGGGCATAAGAACCAATAATCTGTATGGAAATAAAATTACAAACTGGGCCCCAGTCCTAGTGTCACGGAAAAACACAGTTTATACTGATAAGATCCTTAAGGTGGGCCCTGTTTGAGATAGTGATGCTGTTCTTAATATCGTAATATCAAAGCATAGGAACACTGTACACATGCACAGAGTAGGAAAGCAACTAGGGGTTAACGGGGGCCCCCCTGCTCAATTCTGCTGTGGGGCTTTTTATAGCAGACTACATCGACCATGGTCCTTAAAAATATACCACACTTTCTTTCCTATTTTCTGATCATTCACTTATTACTTGTTTATATTATATTTTTGTTGTCACTTTAGTGAACATTTAACACAACATTTAGGCAATCTAACAAAGTAATACATGTGTCATGATGAAAAAAGGTCAGAGAGAAGGAAGCAATCGTATTGATTTTTTTTTAATCTCTATACACTTTTGAAAATTGAATCATGGTTTAGTGTCATCTGTCTTCATTATAAACCATAATTTGTATTTTAGTATCACTGTAACTCCAGATTTGGTTGTAATGAAACTGTTTAGTGGTCACTACTTATTTCATTACTAAATCACATTAGTTGTTTGCAGGGGCGGATCTACAAGGGGGAGGGGAGGAGGGGGTGGGGAGGCTGATCCCCCACTGTAGGGCCTTTCCCCCCCATCTGCCCCCCTTACTTTGGTGTTCAAAAAACAAACTGCCACTATGTCCACATGCTTAAAACATTGAAACAAACAATTAATTTGTATTAATTAATAATAAATAATAATTGTAGATGTAATCTTAGTACCCCCCCCCCCTCAAATACTTTGCTACGTCCCTGCATCAAACATGCAGAGTGGTGTTCACACACCGTCTGGCTCACACACAGCAAGTCTGCTGCCGTGTGGTGGCCCTGCATCCCGGCAAAGACTGTAGCAACTGAGCTGCCCTCGAGACTCTGAAGGTGAAGTTTAAACACAGATATGCAGATAAATACAGATATAGATAATTATGATTCATAATAATTAGGTTTCTATAGTTGATATAGTGTTCATGTTTATCTACATTTACTGTTGCACCATGACCAAGATCTGGGTGGGGACTGATGTGCTCTGGGCAGTGATAAAACTGTCAGTGGCACTTAATTACACAGATTGGAAATCAGCAATTCTGTTTTTTGAGTGAAAATGTCAAAGCAGTACTAGACATTGGAAAGTTACAGAGGCTTATGTGTATTGTTATCATTTTTTTAATTTTGGGAACTAATTATCATTTACATTATTCCTAAAATGTAATGTAAAACAAATATTTATAGTAGAAGTAGAGATGAGTAGTGTGTAACTTTTTTATATTAATGGATGTTCTGTTGCTAAATGAGTTGATACAAAGCTAACTAAGACTCAGCTCCACAAAACTCTTGCTGTAGTTCTCAGTATGGCTATATTCAGAAACTGCCGACTTTTGCATGCAAAAACTTGAGTGAAGATAATTACCTCTTCTGAAGAGTCCATTGTGTTTTTTTAATCCTCCGTGTCCTTGGCCAATAGTAATATAATAAATATAAATATTATTAATAAGAAATATTCATTGGACTGAATTTTTCTTCACAGTGGTAGTTGATAGTGTTACCAATTTCACCAGAATGAGCAGCATCCTCTGAGTACATAAAAAGTGCATAAACATGTAGTCATAATACACAGTATACACAACCACAAGGGGAGGGATCTTTAGAAAGAGCAATCATCTTAACTTGGAATAATGATCATATGAGGTCAGTCAGCCGTGTTTCACATTCTCAATGTGTCCATGCCAGTAACCTCAGATGTGACAGCCTCCCCTGTTGAATCAGTCCAGCAGCCTGAATGAAACCACTGTGCATCTGGAGAACCTCTGGATTGTCTCCAGAGTGCTTCAAGCTGATGTCACCCTCTTGTGCGTAATGTTGTCCCCACCCTCAGCAGATCAGATTGAATCCCAAGGCATGTTGAGGGAGTATAAATGTGTCAGTGGCAGTGTTATCATAAAATTGTTGTTATAATAATTGTTGAGTTTTTCTATAGGCTATGAGTGAACAAATGTACTTGAGGCACTGGATTTTGGATCACTTTGAAATATGTAATGTCTACTTTGTAACAGTAGACATTTTGACTTGTGTTTTTCATGTCAAATTGTCATTTGGGAGAAGAGCCCATTGCTCCCCTTAGGGATGATTTTAAAGTAAAAAATCGCAAATATACAGTAAGCTGGTAAAAAAAGACCTGTATTTGCTAATGGTTTTATCCCAAGGCTGGTTGGCTGATGAGAGATGTTAGACAACAGTAGGGGGCAGAAAAGGTTAAACTAGTCACACAATACCTCCAAGTACGAAATTTAATTATAGAAAACGTTTTTTCTCCAGTTGAAAGCATATCACGGAGCCCTCTGAAAAAAATGTAATTAAAATGTCTGAGATTAATATAATGCACCCGCACTCACACTTGAACGATACAATTAAATTAAATTTGCACAGATACACACAATATACAGACACACACGATACATATATGCAATAGATAAGAAAAGAAAGAAAAAGAAAAAACAACAGTCATATGTACCTTTATCTGTAAGTAGGAAGATTTGCTTTTCAAGCTTTGGTTTTAAAACATGATTTAACTCAGGATAGCCTAATCATTCTGTTTTAAACCACATGAATTAAATGTTTAATTACACAGTTACTGAGTGCAATTTCTAGATGTGGTTTACACATTCAAGAGCAACTTTGGGAAATAGCCTACTGTCTAATATGATTTTTAAAGTAATTAGCCTACTCTAAAACTTTGTAAATTTGTAAATTTACTGTAAATTTACATTCGGTGGCATTGGAGTAGTCATATGATCAATATTTATACACGTAGGCTTACAAATAAACCCTCAGAACACACGTTTTAATTACTACTTGTATCCTACATAAATTGAGGAAAAGCACGTACCTAAAGTAAATTACTCAATACAAAGAGTAAAGAATGTCCATGTAAATGTCTGAGGCGGGATATCGCTTACAATGGACTCGAAGTACCACAATGCAACATTGACAAATATCATCTCCTAGCTACGGGGGAAAAGTGGGAGGCTTGCCCTACGGGCTTGCCCCCTGAAAAGACTCATTGTAGGGAGTGTGTGCAGCCGTGGTGTGTTTGTGTGTGTGTGTGTGTCTGTGTAGAGCCCCCTCCTCCTTAACTAGCTGGTCAGCACAGCAGCGGATGGATTAGTGAAGCCAGCTCCACTCTATACCAACAGACGGAGGGGGATTGCAATAAGCGTGAATCATGCACATCGTCATTACTACCGGCTGGGAGTGGAGCCGAAATTGTGCAAGATACGGATAACAGCGAAGAAAGGTCCGTGTGGATCCAGTCAAGTTTCGTCTCCTTGTTCCGCCGTGAAAATGCCTCACCAGGGGCTCTGCTGCTGCCGCTGCTGCTGCTTCTCGGACCCGTCGCATTATACTGCCTCCCTCACATGTGCTTTTATGTTGAAGAAGTAACCAGGATATATAGACCTGTAAGGAGTCTGTGAGAGCGATTATCCAAAGGACGTACGGATTTTTATTTTCCTTTTCGTCGTGGGGGAAATTGTCTCAAGTGGAAGAAAGAGGGAGAAAAGTTTTACTGGTTGGTCAAACATGGGGAACGCAGGGAGCATGGACCAGCACACTGATTTCAGAGGACACAACATGCCTCTGAAACTACCCATGCCGGAGCCAGGTGAACTGGAGGAAAGGTTTGCAACCGTTTTGGTAAGAAAAAAAACCCCTATTTGATCTGTCTTTTCTTTGTTCCCTCCATGCTTCGGTGTCCTGGGTCGGGACAGCTGTGTGTAGGTTGGACCTCTGTTTGTCCAGCACGCCTGTCCTTTGTTGTTCAGAGAAAAGGGGTATTCCGAAAAAAGGCACTTGTGTCAGAGAGATTTGCATCTGTTGCACTGCTAGAATAAAATGTGCAGAATGAGGTAACATTTTCTGAAGTCTTTACAAGCCTCATCAAAGTAGTGATACAGTTTTAGCAGGACTGTTAATAGCCTACTCAATTATTTATTTTGTTGACTGAACACTTTTGTGAGGCTTTCTACTTTTTGCTACACCATGCCATCAAACATCACAACTGGGCTGCCCTGACTCCAAATCCAAGATAATAAATGTTTACTGTACAGCAGTCTTCTCATTTAGCAGCAAAAGTCCAGCCTGGATTCTTCTGTAAATTTCCAAGTGTAGTCACACAAGACACCTGCAGTCAAATGATTGTTTTTATGGCAGTCTTTTCCCAAACTTTATGAGTCCAGACGCTGGCTCACTACTGAAGCTCTAAGTGCCCAGCATGCCAGCTCCTTTTTGAAACATCTGTCACATCATAAAGTGTCAATAGCATCTATCAACAGTTATGTTACCTGGGAGTGAATGCTGCACATTCTTGTTGTTGAAAGATCCTCTTGACTTCAAAGTGCCTTCAGGTCAGGAGGAAAAGTTATTACATTAATGGTTGACAAATAATCCTATTACCAATATGTTGACTGATTTGTGGACATTTTAGTTGTAAAAAGGACTTAAGCAAGAATTATGTCCTCTTGTGCTCTACGGCGTTACTATAGAGACCATTATTGTGAGTAAGAAATACCGGTTTGCTGATAAGAAGAATTTCCAGCACACAGCCCAGTCAGTGAATGAAGGCCTAAATAGAAGAACCGTGCAGTGAAGGTGACATTTGAGAGCTGGCAAAAATGTGGGTCAAACGTGATTGTCTCCTGGCCTACTGCTGTCATGAACATTAGCTGCTAAGTAGAAGGAATTTGACTTGCGCAAGCAGCATGATTGATGTGTTTAATTTTCTATTTATCTTTGCTGCTTTGTTTTTTGTTATGTTGGCGGCACAGAGCTTTTTAGCCTGTAAGCAAGAGAGTGGATCAAGTTTAGGTGGATGTAAAATCATTGCATGTCACTGTTGTGTTGGGGTGTGATTGTTGCTTGTCAGACACTGATGAATCCCATTCTGTGCTTGGGATGGAGAGGTTTAATGTAACACCAAAGAGGGATTTGGGCGTCTTCATAATCATGTCTGCTTTTTAGAATATTTTTTTTTTTTAACATTGAGGTTTCCCCTTTTACATGTGGGTTTATAAACAGTCAGAGCAATACATGTCAGGGATGAGAAAACAATTAGGATCCATGCATGTGGTTTACAAAACTAGACTAATCTTATTATGCTTTCCATAAAAAAATCTACCTGTCTAAAAACTCTAGGATTTTGTGGGCTTGCTGTCAGAAAAGTCGATCTTCACAGCATGTCAGGAACTCCCTCCCTTCCTCTTCCCCTGCTGCCAGCATGATGCCTCAGCTCTTGGCGGGATGGAAGCCCTCCAGCATTAGAAGAATTTAGTGCTATATTCACAGCATTTAGTTTTATTTACTGCCATTTAAACCCTAATGTGTCTCTGCTGTGCCTGATGCCACTTGGCTCTATGGATTGTGGGAGAGAGTGGCACTGTGACTCTGATGACCTCACTTCAGTTTGAATAGCAGAGGATGAGGAAGATGCCTCGTCACGCCTCTCATTCATCTCGTATCCCAACATATTCGTGATTACCAGTACTGATGAATCAACATTTAGGTGTGGTTGGCTGCCGATCTTTTTGTTTATCAAACGTAAAATGCCTAAAAGACAATATTTGCAACAATTACATATAATTTGGACTTCCCTGAACATATTCTCATCCTAGGCGTGATGGAATAGCAGCAGGACTGTGTAACTGCCACTCCTAATATGTTTGATCAACAGGCTAGCCCTGGATCACAGTAGGGAGCCGTTTGGATTAAAGGCTTGTGCTGTGCTACTACAGTCAAACACTTGTCTTACTCAACCCTTGAATTTCTTATCAAGGACATACAGTCTTTTTTTTTTTTTTTAATTATTGGTTTATGACCTATTGGTCTATCATCTAAGTGGACCACAAAGACATGTAACCACACATATAGAATAGGACTAAGTCCTGCAGTAACATTTATAGATCATCAGCTGTACAAGTTAGTTAATTCTTAGATCCAGATGAATAAAACACAATCTAATATTAGCAATTCCAGCGATTACTGATTTCCTCAATTACATTTGAAAATATCATATTGAAAAATAACTAAATAAACAAGACTAAGAATCTGACAAAGTATTTGATGACACTTTTTGGTACTTGGTTGGCAGTATTTGGTACTTGGTGTTAAAGGCACATTTCTGACAGTACCCATAAAGTATTGATGTGTCATACACAGCCCTATTTACTTATTGTGTCTGCTCGCAGTAATAGTTAGAGATACTAGGGCTGTTTTTTCCATATAAAAGAAGATGATGAAGAATGTGGTTGACAAAACAGTTTCTGCTGAAGGTTAAAAACCAGGAAACATGGGAGTAAGTGGACCTTGAGTGGAGATTATTTTGTTTCCAAGGGTAAGAAGCTCCATGAAGATTTTTTTTAAAGTTCATAATTAAATAGGTCTAGTGTTATTGATTTGTCTATATACACAAACACACATTATACTACACATTATACATTATACTATACATTATACACTTTGCTTACTGTTGCTTTCATGACGTAAGAGAGAAAGTCCTCACCAGGAAATAACTTTTTTGCCATGTTCATAATGTCTTGTTTGTCTTTTTGCAGGGACAGCATTTTATTTTAAGCTAAGTTTGACAGTTTGACAATTTATGTAAAACTACCTTCATATGGTATGTATTTCCAAATTGTGTCCATTTAACATAACTAAACAGACTTTTAACTGACTTTAGCTCATTTAAAGGTGAAGTCAGTTACATTTTAACACACCTTGCGTAGATAACACTGTGACTTGGGCTAATTTTAATGCAGGGCCTCTGCCGTGAAAGGCAAGAAGTGAGGTGTATATTAAACCCAAATATGCATTGTTTACAGCATGAGGGGCCGATGTCCATGGAGGTCTAAGATGGAATTTATTGTTTTTTTTAGTGGGCAGTTTGCTGCTCTTTGGTTTATTCATGTCTTGTAAATGTTATTGGTTGTAGTGTTTTGGGGGCTTAGGTTTTGCCATACAGCATCCAGGGAAAATGGCTCTGTAGTTAGTCTGGAAAGCATGTTTGCAAGTCTTCACCTCTCTTGTGGTTGCCATAGTGTTGGTGAGACAAGTCTACAAGAAGAATATGGGTTACACATGATGATTAGCCAGTATCAAAGCAGCCCTCTTGATGTTTACTCTGCACAGCACAACGCTAAAATCCCAGTGAATCTCCTGGTCATATCAACATCCCGGTAGATAATCTCCTGTGCACTTATTGCCTTATCAGTTCAGCACTGTAAACCATTAGAGGACGTAAGCAATGCTTCAAAGTGGAAATGTTGTCTCTCAGTCGATAAGTGCACACTGGCTGAAAGCATGTGACATGACTGCAGTCAATCTTTGTGAGTCACTGTACAGAATGAGTCTATATGCTTCATGCTGAACCACAGGAAAATGACGTGTAGCAGGAATTCAGCTTAGGCCTCATGTCTGCTCCTCTTCCTCAGCTAGCCACAGAGCTGACATCAAATAAAATTATACCCACATCCAGGATACCATCCACTTCAATCTCAGGGCTGTAGTGTTTGCGGAATATCACGACGGCTGTCAGGGAGGCAGAGCCTATCCCCATATGCCATATGGGGATAGGCTTAGCTGTTGTTGTAGCTGCTCTTCTTAACAGTCTATACAGATTACATGTAAACTACTTTATTTAAAGGCTGCTGAAGCATCCCAAGCCGCTGTTATTTGTGCTGTGTGACCCTGCATCTGAAGTCTACTCTTCCAGAATAATCATGAGTAACCGTCACATTTAACTTAAGTGTAATGTTACATTAACATTATGTTAAATGTGCATGTGATGTTGAGCTTCTGCCCCCAGGCATCCAAAAACATGCATTAATGCTGCTCTAAACGTTGGCTTTGTCAAAAAGATCATTTTCAAATGTTTGTGGCTCATTTTTTATAATTAGTATTTTGTGATTCTACTCATCTACATATAACTTCTAATTCAGACATGTATGTGCATGCACAGATAGGTAAAAACCTGAATAAATGACTGGATGACTTTCAAATAAAGCATGAGGAGTCGCTAAATGGCTGGGAATGAAAATGATTAGTCTCACGTCTGGTCTTTGCTGTCACCAAATCTGCACTCACCCAAATGCAATGGGAGATTTCAGACTCTCTTCCACATTCTCAGAACATCCTTATGAACTCAAAACATGTGTTCTTCCCTCCAGTGAAGTTTTACAGACTTGAAAAAAAAAGGATAAACATAGGTAATGGCATTATGTATACACATTTAGTTTATTGTGAAAGACAGTTTGACTTTGAGATTTTCACAGGGCGTCTGTTAGCTTGCGATTTGTCTCTCCCAGTGCTACCTGCCTTTAACCTCGTCACACAGTGATCCATCTATTTCATACATTGCTACATGGGACCCAGGAAGTGACTAAGCTAACCCTCCTAGTTTTTCGATGTCAACTCTTCTTCATTAAAAAGCAGAACAATGGGTATTGTCTGAGGAGCAGAGGGTGAACACTGATTGAATCCTGTGCAGCAGGCCCGGGAAACAGAGCTGCTCTTTATTCTGTGGAGAGCCCAAGACGGAGCCTGGCACTGGACCCAGACCCGGCAGGCTGCGAGAGGCCACCACACGTACCCGTGTGTGCGTGTGTGTGTATACTATAGTTGTAGCCCCGGGATGCTCACCCACCAATTAGCCATAACAGAGCTGAGCATGAAATGCTTGGGGATCGATGACACCCGGCAGCCAGTGTGCAGGCCTTTGCAGCCTCTCAGAAGGAGCGAGCGGTGCCGCTCAAACTCCTAAGCAGAGCCTGGAGGCATCTTGCCTGGCTGGCAGAGGGTCAGCTGATTATGTGGGAAAAGGTCCCTCTTGGCTGTGTGCAGGCACCGCTGAGATGAAACCACTGGGGCTTCAATCACTACTGTTGTTCTCAGTTTAGTCTTGACATCTGCACATTTGGGGGTGGTTTGGTTTTCTGCACTGCAGCGTGGGTGGCAGAGAGTACTGACCACGCAAAGCAATATTGACTTTGTAATGTTGCTAAAACCTTTCTGAGGGTTTTCGGTATGATCATACCATGTTTAGGTGCTGGATTATAACCCTCTGTCTGAGCTACAGAATAGCAAGAGCAGTTGAGCTTTTTTCTCAACATTGCTTAAATGTTTAAGCAGCCATCAATAGAATCTGTTCTGAGTGAACAAGAACCTTTTCCTGGCAGAATTTTGCCGTCACTCCTGAGTAAGGCTTTAGTTTTAGATGTAGCTTCGTACTTTGGCCATGAATGTCTTTGCTGTAGGTCTTCCTGCGTAAGGAGCAGGTGTACAATGATGCAGCTTGGAACAGGCCAGCCCGATCCTTTTTGTTGGTCAAAGCCAGTTACCAGTGTTGTCCAACAGAACCCGTCCAAGGGCCACACAAAAGAAAGGAGAGTCACTGCACTGTGGAGAAGTGCATTATGGTCAGGATCTGTCCGGGCTCCAAGATGGCAGCTGCACTAACAAAATGACATTGCCCGGCCGAAGTGCTGCACAAAAGTGGGTGTTTATTGTTAAGAATTAGTTGATGTTGGGCCAAGTCCAGAAAAGCCTTCAAATGTCTGTGGCATTGTGACATATTAGAGGTGTGTTGTGGCTTCAGGGTCAGTTTTATCTTTTGTTGATATTATTGTTGTACTCTTTTAGGGGCATCAAGTGATATTGAGTATGTTTACAGTTTTGGTATTAGGCTTCCACTCTTCTGCAGATGCCTCATGTTGTTTTTATCTGTTGACTTACTGCTATATGTTAGATCTGCATGTTGTTGGTTTTTGCGGTTAGTAAAATCAACAGTCATGGTCTAAGCTGATGTTTTTTGGTTGGAAGTCAGAACACATTGTTCATGAATTACTTTTCACAACCTTGTGCAATATCTACACAGTTTCCTCGATCCAAATGCAGTGTGCACACTGCACAGTGTTTTAATAAACAGTAACACCAGGCCTAACTTGTAGTCTAATAGTTTGGAAGTTGAAAAGCTGGCTCAGCAGTTCACTTCAAAGTAGCCTTGTTTTCTTTCAGGCTTTTCTTCCTGAATGTTTTTTCTCAGAACATATGCTGCTTTTGACGCTGTAAAAACGACTTTCCAAAACTAACATCTGCACAGCAGAATGGGAGGTCCCGTTGCATTTGAATGGATAATCACTGAAGTACATTGAAATGCGAGTTTGATATAGGCCCTATCACAGATCGAGAGCAGTCTGTTGTTACAGTATTTATTGGTTAGAAGATGTGCCTCTCACCCTGGACACACCAAATTAAACCAGAGCAGAGTGCACCAGCCTGACCAGGGTTAGGATTTAGATTTCCAGTAAAACTCAAAAGCCCAGGCAGGGACTTGACAAAATGTCCTGCTGAAGGGTGCTTGAGTAGCTCACCTGGTAGAGCGCCCATATATAGATGTTTACTCTTACTCTGACATGTGGCCCTTTGCTACATGTCATTCCCCCTCTCTCTCCCCTTTCAAGTCTAAGCTGTCCTATACAAATAAAGACCTAAAAAAGATTCATAGCACCTTATTGTTTTTGTAGAATTTGGTTCTTTTTTTCCATAGGGGCAATAGCCAGTTTATTCAACTGGTATTTGGTTAGAAACGCATTTAAGTAATTCTCCCACAAAATACAGCAAATCACAGAATTGACAATGACGGGATCACAGGCTCAAAGCAAAAATAAATAAATAAGTGAGCAGGGAATTTTCAATGAAAGGCTTATAATAAATGGCTCATAAGTCACAACACAATGCATATCAGTTTCTCATTGTAGTGAGTGAGTAGGTTCAGTCAGGCATTCAGATATTTTAGCTTTGACAAATCTGAGAGTGAAGACACAAATTGGAATTGGGCCAACCATAATCCAAATTGCTCAGTGGGTAGGCACTTGTCCACTCTGCAGCCTACTCTGCTTCATGCACTTCTACCTGGCCATCAGGACTGCTACTTGCAGCAATGTTTTCTGTATTTTGTAATTAAAAAAGTATTGATATGATCAGCAACCATGTTTGTTATCATGAAGTCACTGCGATGGGATTGCTAAAATACTAAATACATATTTCAATAATAGTAGTGGTAAATTATGTGTATTGTTTAATTTTCCACCCTTATAAGATGTTGTATTGAGACCGTTTTCTACACTTATGTTATTGTTTTAAGACAAAGACTTAAACATGCTTGTGTTGTTGCAAAGGGACAGTCACTTGATTGTGGCCTCAGTGCAGAAGGAGGCAGAGGTGTTTATTTCACCACAGAAGCTATTCAAGTGTGTTGAGTCTACACTAGTATTTATTTTTTATAGTTATATATTAGTAGTTAGGTAATGTTGTGCTACATCAAGACGTTCAAAGATGACAAACATTAAATTGTGAATGTTTTGTTTATAGGACCTTCGCCAACTCAATTTACAGATGTATGTTGCTACATCACAACTTTAAAGATGAGTGTGTGGTTAAAACAGATTATAAAGGATTATCCTTAGCAGCATTTTCAAATAAGTCAGCCTCCTTTTGGTAAACTCATTATCTCCTTTTCATCCCACTGCCACCTACAAAAATAAAGTTTGTTGAAGGTACAAAACTTAATCTAAAGGTGTTTTCTTCAAACCTTTTTTTTTTTATAACAACTTTCAATCAAACCAAATTATTTCACTCAGTAACCCACTGCTTCTTACAGACAAACAACTTTTCATAATCAAATTCTTTGTTTGCTTGTACAAGAACATGGACTCCACCTCAGTCAGGACACTTTCGCAACCTTGCAACATCTGGTCTGGTTGGAACTCATCTGTGTTCATGTATCACTTGTTTTGTTTGGACAACTTCCTGCTGCTCCAAACCATCTCCATAATGTTTCCGGTATTTGGATAAGGTCCAGCATGAAAGCCATTCTGTACCAAGCCAAAGTGATTTTGCCCACAATGTAAACATTGCACCAGCCTTTTTGTAATTCACTGTATGTTTACCCACAACACGGCCAAGTGAGTGTTTTTTTTAAGTGTATTCCCCCCATAACTATTGAACAAAAGCTAACAAAGAAGCTTGACTTTCCACTCAAATTGTATTAGTTTTGCACAGACGTTAAATTAGATTCCTTCCTCTTGCAGCTGCTGTTTTCTGTGGGTATCTCTGTCATTAATCACATACAGTATGGTGTTGTATGTCTGTGTTAAGACTTAGTAAATGCACTTCCAGAAAGTAGTTTGACATTTGGGATGGTGTGGAGAAAATTACACAAATATGGCGATATCTTTCACCAAGAATAGCTGGTGATGAACTCCTGTTAGTGGATGTACGGTAGAAGAACAGTAAGATTACTTTGTCCTCCCACTGAGGTAAATGAATGGAATTTCATTGGAATGTGCTCATATGGGGGAAGACGATAGGACAGGCTCAAACATTTAAACTTACCATTTGGTCGAGTAGCATTCCAGCAAACAGCTTTACAAACATAAACCCTATGTCCTGATGGAGGGGGCTGCTGAGCCAGAGCAGGGGGTCCTGCGGATTACAAAGCTAATCTGAGGACAGACGGGACACCTGTGCCCTAAAAGAACGCCAAGGATTACAGAGCCACGCTGCGCTAATGAGGGGAGGACAGCTCGTTTTGGATAGCACATGCCTCAGGGACACCCTACTCCTCTTTCCCTTGGGCATCATCACTCACTACCTCCACCTTCAAAATGATTTTGATTTTTAAATGTCTGGTCTGCAGGGCTCCTCCACTTCCTGCCAGGGTAAACAAGAAGAGAAATAACTGAAATGTATGTAATGCAGTTGTGCAGTCTGTCACGTATTGGTACACCTGTGTTTTAAAACTCACAAGGTAGCCTACAGCGCTAACCTTATAACTATGTAAATGCCTTAAAAACATACTCCCCTGTGGCTGATGAAGTAAGCATTGGGAAAGAACAGGAAGCATCCATCCAGTCATTTCTGGAGTATTGAGCAATTTGAAAGTATTTGTTATGACTACTCATCAATAACTGATGCAGTAAGAGATGTTCTTGTTGTGGCATGTAGTGCAGTGTCTGTAATGCTCATTTAAAAAGACTACAAGGGGTTTTAAAAAACAAATAAATCAAAGGTTGGAATATTGGTTTGAATGATGCAAACTGGGCGTTTCAACAGGAAGAGATGCAATCTCTTGAGGCCATAAGTTTGAATTTGACTTGTGTCATATTGCATATAGCTAAGAAAAGTGTTTGGATGATTTGGATCAAATATTGCTGGTTCTACTGGCTTTGTCTGAAAGACCGGAGTTCTTCTGGTTGTGGTGCATTAGCGGGGAATAGGTAGAGCTGGAAGAAAGAGGAGAGCTTGGGCGTGCCTCAAACTTATTGCAGCCCGACTCCCCAAGGGCAAATCAATCCCTGCTCTAAAAGATATCTGAGAGGTGCAGCACTGCACACTTTTGTTTGTCTCTGTCTCTTGGTAATGTGTATACTATTTTCATTAGAGAAAGTGAACACAGTGAAGCATGGGACTGTTTAGGGAGCTATTTGACTCATCACTTTCACCTCCAATTTTTGACTTTGCTTTATGTTTTATTCGACATAACCCATATTACCACATATTAATAACAAAACAAATTCTTACATTATGTTTTCCTCTTCTGTTGAGTACACCCAAATCAAAATTGCTAATGTTATGTTCAAGAGCTTTTACAGACAACTTTCCTCAAGTACGGTTTATTGACGTAAAAAACATCATGTGGAACTATTGTAATAGTCCACTTTGTCTATTGTACCACAGTTTTATTCCTGTTGGAAAAGTACTTTACACATATATTAAACATGTTTTATTATGGACTTCTGATGAATTTCCTTACAACAAAAAACATGAAAGGGAGAACCCCAAAGATCATCCTGTTTGCAAACCTATGCTTGTAGAATATTCCATTTGAGACTCGCTGCCATTCAAATGGATAGTTTCTTGGTTTTGTTAACATAGTCTTGATCTTTTCACAGCAATAGCAACTAAAGCCGGCCCTTCATGTGGGCTGTGTGTTTGCTTTTGTAGCCAGCTGTGCTATGAAGGCCGTGGCTCTGCAGACCTCCTGGAAGGTAGTGGGTGCTTGGTGGGCTTTGAGCCAGTTGCCTATTTTTACTCTTTTTATGACTCAAGTTGCTTAATTATACATGGACACTAATACGTTCTGCCCCTTTTTATAAACCTTGTGGCCTGCTGTGAGTTTAACATTGACCTTTATGACATCAGTGGCAGCCGTTAAAGTTGAGCTTCTGGTTGTCAAACATTTTAGACTGGATCCGGTGTTGGATAGCTGCACCATGGTGTGGTGAGAGCTGATCATAGGCGTTTGCAGCCTCATAGCAGAGGATGACCACTCTGACCCGGGATCTTGTCAACCTTAACAGTCCACACCGTTGTCCAGGCTGTGTTATTGCAATAAACCATTATGTTCTTTTTCAGCTCCTGTGTAGTTTAAGTCCAAGGAAACAATACTGTGTGTCACTGGGCAAAGAGGCAGTTTGTGTTAAAGGATTTACTGCTGTTCAGGCTTTTGGTTTGATTGCCTTTTAGTTAAAGTTTAGTGTCAAGCCACATAGTATACTGTACATACAGCCTAACTGTTTTTGGATAAACCGTTGTTTGTGACTGACCTTACGTCATGCCAGTGAGCATAGTGCATCACATGCTGAGTCTTATCTTGACTTTTCTCTAATGGTTTAAGAGTCTGACATAGGATTTGTGTTTAAGCTAAAATTCACAGCTTTAGTTTTTCCCAGAAGTTTCAAAGGAAATACACTCACCAGCAGTACAGATGTGGGACAGCTGCTCTGGAGATGAAATGTCAGATTGGCAGCGTGAAGAGAGACTAGAGATGTTGAAGCATTGAAACTCCACATTTCAACGAAAGAGGGTTTGTCATCCTGCACTCAGTAAATTCCAGAATTTCCCCATTGTCATCTTAATTTTATTGCTGTCTGAAGAGACTTTCTTATGCTTTATCACAGTTCATATCAAATCTGCTTGTTTCTGACTGACACTGATAATTTAGGATTTTGCACAATCATCCATGCCTGTCAAATAGGTCAAACCTTTCATAATGCCCCTAATGCATAAAATTTAGGTGCGTGTATTCGCCAGGATGGTCTACCATCAGGTGTTGGTGAAAAACTACCACACCCACCTCAACATTACCCCATTAATAACAGGATCATACTGTACACACACACAGACACACAATAATAGTGTGGTTGTAGACCTAAGGCAACCTGACCCCAGCGAGCTGAGTGCCTGTCACAACTCATTAGCATTTGGGTAAAATGAAGAGAAGTGGTTCTTTGCTTTAGTTGGAGCCTCACCAATCATGAAGCTGACAGCGACTCAGCAAACCACCCATCCAGTCTGTAGAAGCACAGCACCTATATCTAGCACCTACACCATTTCCACAAACACTTCTCCAATATCCAGACATAACAAGACAGAAGTCTAGAAATAACTTAAGGATTTACCCTCATTTAATTTGAGCTTGCCACCCACTAAATGCAACTGCCTGTTTTTACTTTTCTGTGTAATATAGTGAGACTATTATTGGCTTTTTGTGATTTTATGGGACTGTCTAGTCAGGTGTCGAATTGTATTTTACCGCTTTAAGAGAAAGAAAGTGGGTATTAACTCTAGTCATCTGGTTAGCGGCCAGACTGAGTCAATAGAGCCTCTCCGACTCCCAACTCCCTGCAGTCAGCACAGCAGCAATCAGCCGGCTGGCAGCATCTGTTGAATACTAATGTAATTTACTGCTTGCTCTCGTGGAGGAGCCTGGACAGGCTACACCCCATGTAAAACAACTTAAGACATTAATAAATATTGAAAGTTAATTGTGCTCTTATGTTGGGATTTCAATTAATTTAGCAGGTTTATTGGCACATGTGGAGGAAATTTATTGAGCTGCATCAGTGACTATTTAGTAAAGCAATAAGCCATGCTATGGACTGCAGATTATAAGTAGCCTGTATGGCTAAATCTGGCACATTTATGTGTTGGACTCTGTTCTCATGTTGATTAATGTGCGTTGTCTCTTTTTTAAATAAAAAATTCTAAAAAAAAAAAACCAGTAGGGAAGGACAGAATGTAATTTAATAAATATAATGACATAACAGTTAGCATAAAGGTCTACAAACTGATTAACTCTAAATTGTTTGGTTTCTCTTTTTCTGTTATAAGTTAACTCATTTGTATACATCTATTGTTTGTCTTTACATTAGGCTTCCTCTCATTAGTAAGATAAAAAGATGTGTACACGCCCTATACTTCTCCAGAGCAACTCTCTCTGCATTGATTTTCTTGTACAAATGCATTCTTTAAAAATTAAAATGGATGATTGTATAGATCAATAGCCAAGCCACAACAATATGAAAAATGAAAATACTTTCAAACTCCAAAACATGTAGGGATCAGACCACTCGATCAGTGTCAGACTCTATCCTGGTATTACTTGCTCATGGAAATAGGCTGGCTCCCAGGATATTGTTTTTCCTCTTGCTACCCCTGCAAGCTCTGCTGGGAAATCCAGTGGAGGAAAAGTAGAGGCTGAGCGCTTAATACACACTTACAGATGATGCAGCCCATCGATGTAGAGAGGAAAAGAACCCCAAGCTGAGTGGTGGATGATGGCCACATTTTCCCCTTTTTCTACCCTTAGCAGCGGAAACATTCTCATTGAAACACGTGTAATATCTTTTCTGAAAAACTGCAGATGAAGGATGTAAATGAAATGCGCTTAATGCTTGTAGCCTTGACTTGTCATTTTTTTTTATAATTTTTTTCTCTCAAGATTTGTTTTAGTCTAACAGAATTGTTTATTGTCAAACCAATCTCCAGCTGGGCCACACGTTTTATTTCCATTTTCTTGCTGACGTATTTGCTTGTTCTGTGCTCTTCATACTGTAGGTGGTACGATTTAAGTGCTGGTTAATTGCTTCAACCTTTTTTTAAACTCACAGGGCGGGGTGAGTCACACAGGATAAAAAAAGCAGTTGTATAACACTTTTGGGAGGATTGGGGCTTATTTTCAGTCATATGGGTCAGATTAGATTTGTCCTGAACAACACACAATTATCAGGAAAACACTCTGAACTACATGAAATATTAATATAGTAGTTAATGCAATTAGGAGAATGAGAAAAGAGAAAAAGTACAGCGCAGACAAACATCTGACTAGTTTATCACTTTTACTTACTTGCTCACTTTTATTCACTCTCAATGCACTCTCTTAGGATGTCTGGTCAGTTGATGGGTGTTGAGTGGCTGCTGGATATGTTTGATGCAGTATGTCAGGGTAGGGCTGGGCGATATGGAGAACATCAGACATTGAGATATTCTTGTCCTAATACCTCAATGACAATATTGTGGCGATATTATATGGTTGACAATTGGTGCTTTAACAAAATATCTTCATAATGAGATTTTATATAAATAATCATCAGTAATGGAGATTAAATGGCAAAGGTAAAAATAACAGAAGAGCTAGAACAGTCTGGTAACACAGAAAATGGCATCACTTTACTGTAATGCAGGCTTTAAAAACAGGAAAAGACAACACTTAAGCCTTTTAAGATATTACGATTTCCAAAATCTAAGGCAATATCTAGTCTTATATCATGACATCAATTTAATATCGATATATTGCCCAGCCCTATGTCAGGGTCACGCTTGGTTGCCTGGTTATCAAATGTAAAGCGTTGACTGAGACAACAGAGCTTAGATGTCTCCTCTCTACCTCATAGGAGAGACCTCCTTTTCCCAGCTGTGTTGTAAGATTTCCTCTGTCTGCAGTTATTTTGGGATTGTCACATTAGTGGCTTTCAGTCTGCCATATATTTGGTAACTGCGTTGTAGGAAATGGAAAATATTTAGCTAAGATGTTTTAGCCAGGAGTAGATGTGGTGGTTGTAGGTTTGAATCATTGTCGGGAAATGAACACAAAAAGTCTTTAAGGGATAGAAAGCAGGAGTGTTTAGTCTTGTTTCTTGATTACCCCAGCCAAGGATGAGGATAGAGCATATGTTAACACTTTGTGATCAACATACATTAACTTGAAAACTAATGGACAGTTTGGCAGCATGATATTTGCTTTGTAAATTCATGTTCCAGAGAGGAAGAAATTAATTTAATTAATTAATTCAGGTGACCTTGTGACCTTTCCCTAGCATCACCATGATACCACACTTTGGCTAATATAAGTCTTTTTTCACCTACTTATTACAATGGTGAGTGGGAAGATAATGACCAAATGGAGGGACTCAAAACAATGAATTGCAGACCTGCATCAGTATAGGCTCTTAAGTGCCATCGCTTGGTTCTCAAACTCTAAAATATGGCTGCTTGAATGTGATAAATAACCTGATATTGTGAGTGTTCACTGTGTGTAATTCTCCTGAAACAATGTGAAAGTTCATCTCTCTTTACACTGGGTAGCAAAGCATGAAAAAAACATGCATCTCACAAATACAGACAATACTCTTGCATACCTGTCCCTCCCGTGTCTGAGCTCCATTGTTTTGGTAATTTGAGATGTCAGTTTTTACCGGACTCATGTGACTGATGCTGTTTAATTACCCACATCCAATTAACTCTGACCTTTTTCTCTCTTTCAGAACTCGATGAATCTTCCTCCAGACAAAGCGCGACTGTTGCGGCAGTATGACAATGAGAAGAAGTGGGAACTCATCTGCGATCAGGTGGGCATCAGTCACTTGTCTATATGATTATGATGCCATGTAGTGCTGTAAAAGTCACAATTAATGCACCGTGGCTGCATAATTACCATACTCAGGAGAAGAATTTTGGAATTTATACAGGAGTTATTTCACTCATCAACTAATCAATCAGCCTTTAATACAATTAAACAAAAAATCCTGTATGTACCGTCTCACCTATCTACTGAATATGTAATCCTGGAGAAGGCCTGTCCCACTGTGTGTTGTGACCACAGCACTCATGCTCCATTACATTGTCTTTGTCCTTTACACACTGCCCTGGCTGTCCTGGTCAAGTGGGTTAAGTGGCACATCAGGGCGCATACTTCAGTTAGCCAGTTAAAGATCTTAGTTGGTTATTGGCGTCAGCGCTACATGTAGAAAATAACAGAGGGTGCACGTTGTGCAGGGATCTATGGTCTGAGTGCTCCACTCAGCCTGCCTGCCAGAGAGTTTTTCTGCCTCTCTAAGCAGTGAATAAAAACTGAGACAATATCAAGACCACCACCCACTTAAACGGTATTGATGGCCACTGACCCTGAAGGGAACGGTGCCAAAGAGAGCCCACCAGGCTGCTGACCGGCAGTCACCGATCCTCTTTCCTTTCGGAGTGGACTATGTTCCCCTGTCAGACCTGACCTGATAATAGTTGCTTTGCCTTTTATTGCTAGTAAAGCAGTTCCAAAAAACATTTCCCAGTGATTTTGATGAGAAGTATTTGATTTCTTTATACTTTCTCACTTACTGAAAGAGAACATAATGCAAGTGGGTCCACATGAATCACTGTAATCCAAAATTACCTGTATCTACTTTAGTTGTGAAGTTTCGTACCTTCAAGGCATTATTAATCATTTGCTAGTCAAATTCCTATAGGTTTAATATTCAGACACTGAGGAATATGCTGAATTAGGGTGCTTTAGAGTACACATAAAGACCTATTTCTCCTATTTCCACGACAGCACGGGCAGCTCTGGGAGGAAAGTACTTTCTTTGTCATAACTACAGTGAATCTATTTGTGTAATCATGGCAACAATGATGAAGGGAGGCAGAGATGACAACTACATCCCCTTTGAAAAACAAGCCCCACAAATGCAGCCAGAGGTTGAAATATTAAACATTTTTCGGGTGACTACAGGGATTTCTGAAATATGGAGGATCCTCTTGATGTGAACACGATTTGATGAACTCATCACTGTCATTTCCTTTTTGAGAAATTTGTTTGTAATCCTTTGGCTTTTTCCAACCAACTCAGGTGTTTTTCTACAGAACTTTATATTGATGGGTCTTGATGTGTACTCTAAAGCACCCTAAACATGTCTATTCACAGTGAATGGCAAACAACTTGTAAGCTGATTTCCCCCTCCTGTGTCTTAGCGCTTTTCAGGTGCAGAGGGCGAAGTGTATCTTACCTCTGAAATTGAATTCAAACCAACTCCCTCAGACAAACTCTTTAACGGCCACATAGCATGCTGGAACCTGTTTATATGTGTTCCTAAAAAACATATGTGTGTTCTCTATGATATAGATATTGCTTAATGTATTTATTGCCCTTCATTTCTCACATTTCTTTGCTTGCTACAGGATATGTACAGAACTTGTCAACTCATTTATTACTTTGCAGATAATTCTTCAGCAAAGAAACACGCAAACAGGGTTAAACCATCTGTCTGTGAGCTTTCTTTCCTGACGCCACTGTTGTCTTTCCTGTTTTTGTGAGACAGACACACTGGCGGTGATGAATGTGATGTTGCTGATAATACAACATAGCCCAGAGATTTAATCTGATCTCATTATGTGTATACAGAGAGCGGCACAATGATGTGGACACCTTTTACGCTATGGAATCTAATACAAAAGCCTTGCAGTTAGTTCTATCTTTTATGAGTTTGTTTAGACTGTCGGAGAGAAGTTTTTTATTTTTGAGATGTAGTTATGTGGTGCTGTTGTGCTGGATTTCTGTTAGTGGTCATTCTTTGTATTTTGTAGTATACAGAGGGAACACCTCACAAATACATTAACTTTTTCTCAACTGGCAAACCCATACACCCTTCTCAGCAACAATGTCATGGTCTTTAAATGACAAAAGGCCTTCTAAGAAACAAACATTTTTAACTCCTATAGAACGTAGACATTAATAGGTTGTTGGAAAATGTTTGCACCCAATGATTTTAAGTGTAATAGAACTTTTTTGTGTATAATTAGGATTGTCATTGGTAAAATATTTTTTCCAGCAAATAGCACACATGTGATCTGGGGGAAAGTTTTACCCACCCCTGCAAAGATTTAGGGCTCAGTTTCCAGTTATGGCACTTTGACTTTTTTGAGTCTGTCCCAAATGGACGATGAAGTGAACAGTGATGGAATCAGACTGGAATAGGACATCCCAGATTACTGTGCCTTTTTGTTTGATGTCAGTGAAAGTGGTCCACTATTAAACACTACGGGGAACTCTGCTGTTATTTGAATCATAAAATAGAATTTGTAGAAAGTATGTATGCATTGAGTCAGAGAACCATAGTGCTAACTCCTGCTATGTCGATGTACAGCGCACCTTGAGTTTAATGAATATGTGACTTCCTACTGCACTGATTCTTATAGATGTACAGTACATCTGAGATTATTGCATACTGTGATATGCATTAATCCTGTGTAATTAATCAAAATGTAGTCGTGATTATGATCAGAAACCGATCACAAAAACAGAATAATCGAGACAAAAATTGATTTAGCTCATTACGTTTTGCAAGTAAACTCTTATTTTCTCTTGTGTTCTGAATAGAAAAATAAAGATAAAATGGGAAAAGTGTTTTTATTTTTTTAAGTTAATAGTATAATAATTGCAATATCTTTCCAGAAGTCAACATGTAATTCTGTTAATTGATCGTGATTTCAACACTGACCAAATTAATCATGATTTATATATTTTTTCCATAATCGAGCAGCCCTAGTATGCATTGGAAGATATATAAGATATATAACAGAGACAAACTTCAGTTGTTCTAGCTAATTGCTGAAGCCATAATGTCTTAAGCGTCATTTCCTCAGTGGCATGCTTTCCAGTCACACACTGTGTAGTGTGGTAAATCACTAAACCGAACCATTCGTGCTGCTGTGTGCTCTGCCTGATCCAAATACTGTTTCCCGCTCAACTCACTGATCCAAATCCAGCATTAATCTCTTGTATTCATATTTAGAACACAATCGTGAGGGGATTTGACCTAAAACCTGTTCCTGGCTGTGAAGTTAAGACATGTACGCACACAGCCACACACATCCGGGGACAATCCCCAGGCAGGTTATGCTCTATAGGACATTAAAATTAATCAAGGGCATTAACTGCAAGATCTTTTATGACCGCATGGCTGAACAACCTTATAAGTCACATCTGAAAGGTTCATCACTGTATGTCAGCTACTCAAAACTTTTGATACAGAAATGAACATTTGAATTGAATATTTTGCTGATAAAAGAATGGAAATACAATGACAATTCATGTTGTTGTCTTGTGCCAAACCTCTCCTCTAACGAACATTATATTTACAGTTATAGTAATGTGTCCACATGAGCCATTCTTGCAGTGCAACACAGTTACCCTTGAATGGGCCCAGAAGTGAGTTTTCTAAAAATGCTTCTCACCAGTCAGATCTACCTCATACAGATGCTTGTCTTGTCCACCATAGCAGGCAGGAATCTTTTTTTCTTTCTTAAAGCATAATCTAGGGTTCCCATCAATTGAAGGATGACTGATAATGACTGGCAATGTGTTCTTTTTAAGTTATGGGTGGCCACATTGAATTGACAAAATATAAAAAACTGCAGAACTTTCTGAAATTAAAGCCAAATTCATAATAATACTGTAAGTGATAAAATTTTAATAATATATGGGTGCCCAGGTAGCTCAGTTTGTAGACTCGTCTTTCTCTCATCTTGTTTTCCTTTTGCTCATCTCGCTCTTTTGTTTTCCTTTTTTTTTTTTGACAGGAGCGATTCCAAGTGAAAAACCCGCCTCACACGTACCTCCAAAAGCTGAGGAGCTATCTAGACCCAGCAGTCACACGGAAGGTGAGTGCCCTCGCTAACATGCTATCCTGTTCCACTGCCGCAGCTTTTCCTTCCTCTCTGACCCTCTATCTCTTGTCCAGGATGTCCTTACAGTTGAGGAAAAATTTCACCCATTGCTTCTGGAGAAGACGGGACAGCTTGGGAACTTAAGTTAACAGTCAGTGTGGCTTAGTGAGAAAGGAGACAGTTGTTTATGTGGAACGCCCAGGTTTTAGAAACCTTATTTTTTGGGCATTTTAGGCCTTTATTTTACAGGACAAATAAGACATGAAAGGGAGAGAGGGGAACGACATGCAGCAAAGGGCCACAGGCCGGAATCGAACCCCGGGCCCGCTGCGTTGAGGAGCAAACCTCTACATATGGGCGCCTGCTCTACCAACTGACCTATCTGGGCGCCCTAGACATTGAATCCTTACCAGTCCCCTGTACCGCTGTTCTGTGGCTGACAGCATGCTCTGACCTCTCTGTGAGGAAGAGCAACGGGGAAAAAACACAATAAGGGTTACCTCAAGGCAGAGAAGAGAATAATAGTATTGACAGTCAAAGAATGGGATATAGTTTGCTAATTGCTACATTGACATTTCTTTGCAGCCTGGCAGGATCTAACAGGAGAAATCAGAAGTGTCCTAGCTACATCATAAATATTGCCTTACATCATCTGTTTCCTTGGCTGCTTGAAAAGCTCCATGAAACAATCGGTTAGCTCCGAGGCTCTGCCAAAATAAATTTTTGGCATGAGAGGGTTGTGGGGGCAATGCTAGGAGACAGATCTTTGATAAAACAAATTAACCTATAGACTTTGCCAGAATAACAAATTGCTGAATAATTCAATTTGTACTGACTGGAGTTAAGATTTTACATCACAATAAGCCAGCTAGGGCAGCACAAACAGAGTTGTAATGACAGGGGCCAAAAGAGAACAACAGTGGCACATATAGACACATAAACCACTACAAATCACTGCACATACTGAAACACAGCTTTTTTTGAATGACATTTCTACTTTGATTTAAAAGTGCAAATGTGTCATACAGCACATATGGTTTGACCTGCAAGTTTTACATGGAAAGATTGAGGAGTACTTTTACTACAGTAGTACGAAAATGTAATTACGCCCTGGGGATTAATAAAGTAATTCTTCTTATCTTAAATTAAAAACATGTATCCACATTTCAATCAGCTATAACACGTGGGCACCATGTGTTGCAATATGAGTGTATAGTTAGCAAGCGAGCAGAGAAGTTGAAGCTAAGCTAAGGTGTGTATGTATATAAAAATACAATACAATTTGTTTTTATTTTTTTGTACAATAAAAAAGGAATAAGTGTTCCTCTTCACTGCGTCTAGTGCTTTAATTAGCTTCAGAAGTGCTAGTAGGTGAAATTTTAGCTAGTAGGTTTTTTTTTTTTTACCCCTGGATGGAACCAGGCTAGCCCTGTTTTCAGTCTTGCTAAGCTAATCATCTCCTAATTGTAGTTTCATATTGAGTGGTAATCAGTCTTCTCAACTTTTGGAAAAAAACAAACAAATAACAAACAACATTAAACTCGTCCTTGAAGGAGATGGTGACTATATTTAAAACTCTCTGGGTGTAAACACTTAACATAGTCATGGCTGAATGATTTCAGACAGAATAGATGACATATACTGTTTGTTTGTCTACCCTCGCTCTTTTTGATTATACTCATCTGTGGCTGCATGACTGTTGTTTGGTCTGTGTTAAACTACTGTAGTTGGGGAAACTTTAAAAGATGTGCCCAAGCATCTTTTTTATCATGTTGTTTTTAATGTTTATTCTCATGGCCTGAGACACGTGGGGTTTTGGCCTGTTCCTTAAATTGATCAAAGACCTAAAGCAGGCAAGTAAACAGGAATTGCATGAGAGTAAAGTTAGAAGGGCAATCGAGAGGGAGAGAAAGAGGAAGACTGAATAATGGAGAGAGGTTAGAGGGGGAGAAAGGGATGGACAGTGTATGAAATAGAGAGAGAGACACACAAATTTAAGAGAGCACAGAGGAAAAGAGTTATGGGCTTCTTTCTACATTCCTGCTCCATCCCCCTTTTCTTCAACCTCAAAACAATTGCCACTTTGTGCCACTGTGAGAGAGCTGGAGGTCATTGCCTTTGCTTTCCATAGGCAGGCTCTGGTGCATTCCTCTGGGCAGCTCCCAGCCAATAGGCAGCCAAGGAGGAAGAGCTCCAGTCCAACTAGTCCCAAGAATGTATCAGCCATTGATTTGTTTCCAGGATGACCCCTCCTGAGCTCGCACTCCCCAAAATCTCTCTCTCTCCCCCACCATTGCTGCCTCCCTGTCTCCTCCTCCTCTTCCTCTTCTTCTTCTTCTTTCTGTCTGCCGTCTTCACCCTCTTCCCCCACTGTCGGCTCCTCTCTCTTCCTGCTTTCTCTGTGTTGCAGCTGGTAGTACTTAAAGTGTGGACTGTAGGGTGTTCGGTGGGAGAAGAAGAAGAAGAAGGAGGGGGTGGCCTCTGGGAGCCTGCGCAGTACCCCTAAAAATGCTCTGCTTTCCACACAAACACACAAAGGGCTCCTCCCTAATAAAAACACTCTGTTTCTAATCTCATGTGCCAAACACACCGCCCAAGCCCAAAGACACAGACTAGAGAGAGAGACCCTAGCTATGGGAACAGCTCTCTTCTCTGTGGATGTTAATAATAGGTTAACACAGTGCTGAGCTCTGTTTCCTCCCTGATACAAATGCATCATGGAAAGTGACCAGGCCCTCCATCTCTGGGTGGATACTAGGTTCTCTTCTCTTCTCTTCTCTTCTCTTCTCTTCTCTTCTCTTCTCTTCTCTTCTCTTCTCTTCTCTTCACCTTTACCTTTACCTTTTTAATGTTAATGGACAACGTTAGACAGGGAGGTCATGATTAGAACTGTAGTTTGCGATTAGATCTGACAATTATTTGTCAGATTAATTGCTTGGTCTATTAAATGTAGAAAACAGTGACAATTGTCCATCACTTGTTTTGTCAGTACAAAAGTACCAAACTCATAACATATTCCTAACTGTAATTTATAAATTAGTTTATCAAATTATTTGAATAATTTTTAGTATGGTTTTACACTGAAAAATATTTTTTATAAATAAATTTCTTATAAATAAAATAACAAATAATAAATAAATAATTCTTCTCTTTATTGTTATATTTACCCATGAAAAATATATGACAATTTGATATGAAAATTAGAAGGGTACTAGGTGAGAGCAGAGAAAGCATACCCTATCTCACACAATGTTAATGCGGTGTGAATTTGAGTCTGGAACAAATTTTTTTTTTATTATTCCGACACCACATGAATGCATTACAAACGCCATATCTCACAATGTTAACAAAAGTGTATCTGCCCCGTGATTCTGATCCACAAAGTTACATGAAATCCAGGCCAGTGTTATTTCCGTGATCCTGCTGATAGTCAAACAAACAAACAAACAAACAAACAAACAGACAAACTGAACAGAAAATGTAACCTTCCTGGCAGAGGTAATAACTCTCCTCTCTGATACAACAGTTTCACTCCCTATCATCTGGGATAGTCCCCTTCTGTTTGATCACCACCGGTCATTCACTTTGCATGTCTCATTATTGTGGTTGTGTAACAGCCGGAGGGGCCTTTGTTGGGTCTTGCAGATCACCTCTTATCAGAGGCTGAAATCAAAGAGGTGCCCTGTCATGTTCTCTGTTCTGTGGTTTCTATTTAATTTACTGGCAGCTCATACCTTCAATGCACATCGCTCACACACTTAAACTCTCCTATATCGGTAGCCACAGTAACAGGACAGAGAATGTGGGTTTGTGTCACTGCTGCGTGTGCTGGTAGGGCTTGTGAGGTAACCAATTAGGTTACTTGATTATATCACGGTGCAGGAGGGATTACTGCTATATAAAGAACCAATGTGAGCAAACAAGATAACTGGAACTACTTCACATTCAGTTTCCAATGAGTCAGCTCGCCTTCTCTGTTTGCTTGTTCAATGGTTACTGGCAAGTTAAAGGCCCACTTCAAAATCTTATAAAGACAACCCTCGAAACAACTTTTATTTTGTAATTGCCTGCTTTCACATTTTAAATCAAGTCACTGTGGTCTATGTCTGTTTGCCTGACCTTTTAGTCAGAAAAAGTTCTCTCCTGCCAAAACATTGCTGCGCTACCACTTGATAATTTACAGTTCTGGTGGTACGATAAAATATTAACCCCCCCCCCCTTCTTTCCTTCCTAAGAAATTCAGACGGAGAGTTCAGGAGTCCACCCAAGTCCTGAGAGAACTGGAAATTTCGTTGCGGACAAATCATATAGGGTGAGTCACTGCAGGATTGTGTGAAGCTTGTGTAGTGTTGAATGTCCCAGACCTGATTATATTAGATTCAGGGGGGAAAATTTGACATTCCAGAAACCCAAAGACGCAGACATTGACACTAACCACCACCATTCCCTATTCATCTCAGTGCTCCAGCCTAATATTACACAGAAAGCCATGTGGTGATGGAGACAAAATGAATCGATTGATTGTTTGGAGCGGCTGACACGTGAACAACCTTTGGAAGGAAAACACATTTTTCTTCCTTCTGTTTCAGTCTGCCATCCTGAAGAGGCATTCTTGTAGATGTTAATAATAAGAGTTCATTCATGTTCAATTCCAGGTATTCCAGGATAACAAGCCTCAGCCTGCTGCAGTTGATATTGGTTCAGTGTTGTACAGTCATCATAAAGGAAAGATCAGTATATCAATGAGCTGGACACAATGCTGGTCTGGCTATAGATCATAGGGCCTGTGTCTGTGATTAGAGACCTTGAGACCCTATCACTAATTAGTCCTTAATGCATTCTGGGATCTGTAAGATCCAGGGGCGTCATTTATCCAGGCAAGCTTTAAAAAAAAATACAGATATAGCATGGGGACCGATGCTGTATTTTTATGTAATGAGGGCTAGCAATTGGGAGGGATGTTGATGTGGGCGGTCCCAGGAGACATGGAGACCCTGTCTTGGACAGGAAGAGGCAGCCACAAGAGCGCTGATCCAGAGATACACACTTATCAGATTCTGCTCTTCAAACCAAAATAAACTTCAACCACAGCCAGAGATGAGGTCTGTGTGGCAAACCAGTTGAGGCATTGTATACATGGATAAATAGAGACCTTATGTTGGTAAACCAGATTACATAAATAATCTACCTAATCTAGATTAGACAAAGCATTACTATAATGGCAGGGGGACATGGAGAGAGATTGAGAGTACGGTCGGGGATGGGGTGGCGAGGGGGCAAGATGTCACCCACTCAGACAGTGAATAATTACTGCTTCTTTTCAGAGGTGAAACAGAGAAATAGATCTATCGTGTAGGCTGCGTATAATGGATAAATTGTCCCTGTACGAGCACTGCTGATGATAACCCCGGCTCCCTGCCTGCCTGCTCCTCACATGTTGCTCAGTGCTTAACAACATGTGGTGAATGGGAGGATTGTTGTTAGTGTCCTGTGGTAATGATTACCATGTGGCCAGTCAAGCCCTTTTTTAAAACACGAGGGGCCCCACCAGGCACTGCTTTCTTGGACTCTCTCGTTAGCCTTACTCGCTCCCATGTAGTTACACCACAGGGGAGCAATTAAAGAAGCAGCTATTGGATTTTTAAAGCAGTTTAGTCTTGCATCTTCATCAGCAGTACTGCTCAAAAGCCTGGCTGTGTGTCGTTATGTTTATGCCCTGCAAATTTTTCTAATCACTGAGTAATCAGGCCTGTCGAAGCAGTAAGCAGCTCCAATAAAAAAAAAAATTCATAGGATGCAATTAAATAAAGATGTTCTGTGATTCAGATCACACTGCTTATAGCAGCACATGCTAAAGGTAGCAGGAGGTTTTCCTGTGAAAAGTTTGGGTTTTCTGTGCAGAATAAAAAAAGAAAGCATTCCAAATGCTGAACGGGTGGTCCACTTCAGTGCGTGTAAGGAAGGTTAGAATGGGGTTTTGATCATTCTGGGGGCTTATCTTTACCACAGTTTGAAACTTGCTAAGGGCCACTACTTGTGGGTGTGTGTCAAAATTCAGTCAAATGGGTCATTACAATTCTTTGGCGTTAGGGAGGGTGAATAATCTGAAAACATTTGCATACCAAGGTCAGGTCAGAAAAACGGAAAGACGTGCGCTACCCATTAAATATACTTTAAGCATCTGGTCATGTTTCTTTCCGCATAAGAGACAAAAGAAGACTCAGAAAATTAGTTCTTTAGCTGTGATTATCCCAAAGAAGGTGAGTTTTTGTTGAAACTCCGACATGACCAATATTATGAAAGCTGTGTGCTGATAAACCTTTGTTGTTAAACTGGTTTCTATCTATCTTCAGGTGGGTGAGAGAATTCTTAAATGAAGAGAACAAAGGCCTGGATGTGCTGGTGGAGTATCTTTCTTTTGCACAGTATGCAGTCACGTAAGTCACTACCAGGTCTTTCTCTGTATACCACTATGGTCTATATGCAGAACTGACAACCAACACAATGCTGCTATTCTGCACAGCCGCTGATGCATCATCATCACCACCACCACTGCTGCTGCCTGGTTGTCAGAAACACTTAGTCACTCAGGGCCCATTTCTGACACATTGGCACTGTGTATTATACCAACCATAGGCTGCTATTCATAGAACAATGGTGTGAATTTTAGTCTGTCACAAGGTCCATGTTCAGGGCCAAATAGCCACGCAGTTAAATTTTTTTTTTATTCACCCTCCCCACTTCACCATGTGTTATTATGGTCTGTCCACATTATGAATGGTTAGCCGTAAAATTGTGTTTACCCTCAGTACCACCACCACCACAGCAGCATATACAGTACAAGTCATGGAAACGACTGAAAAACTGAAATAGATCATAGCAGGTATGCTGAAACTACCAGCTCTTTCCAAGGTTTCTACCAAGTTTAACAAAACATGAGACATTTTGTATCATGTCTAAACCAAAAACCTGAAATGATAGCGGTAGTTTTGGAGTTGAGTACATTGACTTGTCTTATAACATATCTGTATTATTTTTTTATTCATTTATATTTAATTATGTTAGCTGCTGATGTTGTAGACAGTAGTGTATGCTTAGTGGCCTGCTAACTGATGAGGCTTGTTTGGTTTAACCTTGGTGGTTATTTGCTGGTTAGCTAGTTAGTTGTCTTAGCTAGGCTTGTTAGCTTAGACGTTGGTTGCTGGTAAGTTACTTATATGACTGTCTAGAAAGGGCCTTTTGCTAGCTAAAGTAGCAGGATTTATCCAAACAGTGTAAGCTTGTTTCTGCATCAAATATTTTACTGTAACTCACATTTCAAACTAAGTTAATTTTAAATGCTAAAATGTTTTGCCTCAGACACACCTGTAACCACATTTTAGGGATCCTTAAATAGTTTGTCTAACCCCAAATAATAGTTTTTAATTTGTATTGTTGTCAAATAATAATGATACCATGCTGGCTTCATAAATCCACTATTGGTCAGGCTTTAAATAATAACAAGTTAATGTTTGTGTCTTGTTTTCACGGTGCAACAGGTTTGATGGGGACTGTGCAGAGAACAATCCAGAGGCTGCTATGGATAAGTCTAAGCCCTGGAGCCGCTCTATAGAAGACCTGCATGGAGGAAGCACCTTGCAGTCTTCCATCACTGGAAACGGCATCACACGTGGTAGCCGACATTCCACGATACGGTACTATACACATATTAATTGATGGTTAAGATGTGCCCGTGTGTTTGCGTGATTTGTAACTGTTTACAGCTAACTTCGTCGTTGTCACTAGTTACCTAGTGTTCAGCCAAAGCAATGTGGGTGTATTGTGATTATTTTGAGTCACACATTTCATGTGATGCCTCAGCTGCCCCTTTTATGTAGTCATGAGGTCTGGAAGACTTTAAATGGCGTAAGACACATTTCTGCAGCAGGAGACAAACACTGTTTGTCTAAAGGAAAGATCTTTTTTATGGATCTGTTTTGTTTTTATGAACACCCAAACCATTTTAAATCTAAATCCTAAAGCCATGCTAATATATGCACTAAAGCACAAATCCCATTCAGTTGTGCATTATTTCTCTAATCCTTTCTGTCATTCCATTGATGTTTTGGCACTCTCCCTGAATTCTATGACCTCTAATCCTTTAGAGGCAATTTGAACTCATTGTACACAAAGAGCATTATTGACTTAATAAGGCACGTGTCTTTTTGATTTCAGATCCTTGCATGATAACCAAGTCAGTTGTTTTGTATAAGGTGCTTAAAATAATACATGTGAAATAAGTAGATATATGCATACTACTTTTCTCTTTTTTTGTCCTGTATTACAGTAATTTCTGTTCCTAACCAAGTTTGCCATCACTCATAGACAGTGATATATGTGAAATGTGTGTCCTGTTTATAAAGCCACACCTATCACCTATTATTAAACCTATTACATTTTGTAACATCCAACAATCCCCAGATAGTTGGGGCTTGTTTCATCATTATTCAAACATGTAATCTATGACTTATTGGCAGATAATCTCACTATTGGCACATAACAGACTTTTGCTTACACATCTGCCTCCTCCAGATGTACCCCTGTATCATCAGCATGTAGAGTGTGTGTAACTGGTCAGAGTGTCTTCACTGAGGCTGACTGTCTCTTCTGTTCTGTCCTGGTGTAGTCATCTGCTCCTCTGTCTGCCAGTCTTCGACAGCAGGCAGGTCTCGGGTCTCTCGCTTTGCTGGCTTAACCCTGCATCCCTGCTCCCCCCCCAAGAAACACACACACACACACACACACACACACACACACACACACACACACACACACACACACACACACACACACACACACACAGTGAGTCTCACTATCTTTGTGGGGACCCGTCATTGACATAATGCATTCCATAGCCCCTTACCCTAACCTTAACTATCACAAGTAAATGCCTAACCTTAACCCTCACGTTAACCATAACCATAATTCTAACCCTAAAACCAAATTGTAACCCTTAAACAGCATCTTAGCCCCACAAAGCTGCCCGGACCACACAAGTGTACTGTATTCCCGGTTTTTGGACCCCACAAATGTAGTTAAATGAGAACACACACACACACACACACACACACACACACACACACACACACACACACACACACACAAAATAAACCCTCCTTCCTCATTGTACATTATACGTTGCTGCTAGCGCTGCCCAGTTTATTTGTCCTGCTGTCTGTGTCGGGGATGTGAATTATTTGTACTGCCAGCCTCCCCTCCTGCGCTTGAGACTGAATTCTACTTTCCTTGGAGCAAATGGGTTTTTCTGCACTCATTGTTCTTTTCTCTGTGCCTGTGTGCTGCTTATGTGGCTTCCTAAATGCCATTATGTGCAAAAGCTAACCTAGTTTCTACAAAAGCTCTGTAAAAGCTAAATGTTTTTACAGGGCTTAGGTAGCCTCTAAACAAATTTCTGTATTTTGGATACATTATGCATTTTTCTGGTTAATGAGAGATGCCACACAAATTATGAAGCATTTGATCTGGTGGTTTCATTTGCCCTGGTGGTTTTATAAATGTTAAACTGTCCATTATACAGAATCTTTGTCCCGTATTATCTTTATCTCTCTTAAGATTAGCTTTAATTTGGAATAATGGAAGCTCAACAACTGGGTGTAAAATAACGATTTATATATGTATTCTTCAAACTGCCATCTTGAAGGACACCGAGCACACTGAGCTGTCCAAAATGCTCACAAATAAGACGGTATGGAGTGTGCTAGAAATTAGTACCTGTGTTAGACCTGTCTTATAGTTATAGATATAGTACTTGATATTGTTCTGTGGTCTTAATTAGAATGTGCTCTGTTTGTTGTGGCCTTGCTGTTTTGAAAAAAAAACAGCAGGATTTTTTTTTTATGTTTTGTAACCAGGACATTAAATACTGGACGGCTCAGAACATTCTCTTGCCTGATGATAATAAATCTGTCCACAACACCTCTCACCTCTCCTTTCAGTTTGTGGATGCCTTATCTCCTTGCAGTCATATTCACTTTGCCGTGTTGTGTCATATAAAGTTTAGTTGAGTAACTTCAAACAAGTCAGAGCAGGTCAAGGTATTACATTTTGCCCATTGGTTTGAGATTAAGAAATATTGTTACTCATTTCCTCCCGATTGTGCCACGCCTCAGCTTGGATGTTTATTAACCAGGAGAGGAAAAGTGTTTATTTTTTTTATTTTTTAAAGCTTTTAAAGCTTTTGCTGCTGTGTGAAGCAGTTGCAGCCCGGAACCACATCTTGCTGAACACGACATGCTGAATGCTCACTATTATGTCGGACTTGCCAAACATTTTTCATTATATAAAATAACATAATATGATTTAACCATTTTCCAGCTTATTCCAATGTGAACTACTATCTTTGTCTTAAAATAGCTGAGACTTCCTTGAAAGCTCTAGCCTTTTTCTCACACACACACACACACACACACACACACACACACACACACACACACACACACACACACACTGTGTCTGTGCTGTGGAATCACGCCTTCAGGAATGGGAGCTGACACAAATCGTTGTGTTTATCAGTACCCTGAAGACACATTTTTCCCCCAGAACTCGGGCCAGTAATTGAACCTTGTGACACATTAAACCGTTTGGCTCTGACTGGCTCTGCATGTCATTCTGTGATAGTGTTATTCCATAGTTGTTTTGAGAGCTGCATCAAGAGAAAAGGCCTTTGTCCACATAAAGTTGTACAATCACTGTGCTGCATGCAAATAACTGACTTCTGTGTTAGCTGTAAATTATATCGTTGTGAAGGACATAAAATTAAAACAATTGAAAGAAGACATTCCATGGCTCCTGACAAGGCTGTAAATTATTTGGCCTTTTGTGTGTGTTGATGAAAGGTGGCATGGCAGTTTAACGCCTCCCTATGTGAAGGAGGTGGTGTGTGATGGAGGCTCATTCACAAATTACATCTGGTTTACTATTTATCCAGGTCATGTGCACTCTTGTTTGTTTTCACAAGCTCATAGACTTGACACTTCTTTTAGTAGCAGTTTCCTGTTATCACTAAATTGTTTTTTTTCATCTTTTCTATAATTATTTTTTAGCTGCAACACACTCCCGAGCCGGAGAACTCTGAAAAACTCCAGACTGGTTTGCAAGAAAGACGATGTCCATGTCTGCATCATGTGCCTGCGTGCTATCATGAACTACCAGGTCAGCCTTCTACACTCCCCGCCCACACAGACTGCATGTCCCTCTGGACTAAAGTACACGTATCTAACTGAAGCCGAATCCAATTGGTTCCGCTGCTAGTTCTCCATGTTTCGTTTGTTATGCAGTGGAATGTACCTTTTACTTATTCAGTGGCTCTTCTCTGATAATTAGCTTATATGTCTCTGTCTTTTATCCTTCTGGTTTGTTTTTCATCTCCCAGTATGGCTTCAACTTGGTCATGTCACACCCACATGCTGTGAATGAAATTGCACTAAGTCTCAACAATAAAAACCCAAGGTAAGTTAAAACAAAAGTCTACCACATATGTTATTTGGTTGCTCTTTATCTAAATGAAGGCCTTGAGCTAAACAAATCCAGTAAAAAAATTTCCCAACAAAGACCCAAATCCATAATGGAACATTCAACATTAGCCTCAGTGCACCTACACAGTCAGATCCAGGGTGAATGACTTTGTAGCTCAGGGGCACATTCATCCTGACAGATGGGTCAGGGCACCGCTGGCACACTCCACTACACTGGCAGCTGCTCACTGAGACAGCAACCAGAAGGACTCGCTTCTTATGTGTGTGTATTTGTGTGTGTGTGGGGTGTGTTTTCACTTTGTGCCTCAAGGTTCAAGGATTTCCTCAAAAGTTGATGTAAAAGCACTGGATCACCTGTCACATGTCATCCAGGCTGAGAAATCCTGCATGAATGACACACACACACACACACACACACACACACAATTGGGCCTGGAAGTATTCATTTTTTATACCTGCCTTTTAATCCAGTTGATAAGATGAAAATTTGGAGCAATTTTACTTTTTCCCTCTCAAGTTGTGACATTATAAACTTTTTTTCAAGTTATTTAAAGTTAGTTACTCCTATTGATTAATAATTGATGTTTAAACTTAAAAAGACATTAATTGTAATAATCACCATGTAGATCCATTCTACAGAGAGGTTTCAGCATTTGCACGATCTTAAACCGTTCTCTAGTTTCCCACTTTTGTTCGCTTTGTGTTTAAGTACAGGTTTGCCGCAGCGCTGGCACTTTTTTACTAACCTTTATTTTCTCCCTGTTTTACAGAACTAAAGCTCTGGTCTTGGAGCTCCTGGCGGCAGTTTGTCTCGTGAGAGGAGGCCATGAAATTATTCTCTCTGCATTCGACAACTTTAAGGAGGTACGAGCTGCATGGAGAGGGGAAGTGGGGTCTGAGAAGACGAATATGTCATTACATTTCGACTGTGCAATTTCAAACTATGACTCAGCCCTGGAGGAATGCTCCCCGGCAGATGTGAGACCATCTGATTCCTCAGGCTAGCATCTAGGAATGAGCTTATTGTCAACAGATTACAGACACTGGTGTAGCTGTACAACACAACAGGACTCACTCTACTTCCAGAGAAAACAGCCTTAAGTGTGTTAACTAGATGTGGCAAACACCTCAAAGCTCAGAATAGCCGAGAGAAAGATGCAACAGACAGACTTGCCTGACCTTGTCTTTTTGGATGAGATCTTCTGGCTGCTGGAGAAAAGAGTGGGAGGTTTATTATGGAGTGGGTGCTAACAGCAGCCCCATTTTGTAGCATAGGGCCCGCAAAAATGGGCCGAATGCAGTTAATGCAATATTTACACCCCTGAATGAAATATTAAGTGTTGCTCTCAGTGGCATCGCCATTAGTGGGAGAATAAGACTTAGGGTGAATGTAGCTCTTCTAATGAGATGAAGGTTCGTGTCATGATAGTGTAGGCTTCTAGACGCATTTGATGACTCACTCACATTTCTTTATCTTTTTGCAGTGTTGTAAAGGCAGGTTATTGTTGTTTTAGTTGTTAAAAAAACATTATTAGGTCTAGTTTGCTAAGTGACTTTGATATGCTGTGTTTGATGAAGGGGCTGCAGGTTTTTTTGGATACACACCCCTCCTCTTCCTCCCTCCCTTCCATGTCAATTCTTCATCATGATCCATCTTCCTCATTGCCCTCCAGATGAACTGTCTGAACTGCAGAGCATCTCTTTCTCTCACCCTCTTTCTCTCTCTGTTTCTTTCTGTCTCCCAAGTTCTAGTTCAGATAGGCAAGACAAAAAAACTACAGTATATGTGGTAAATGTTGTACACAAACAAAATATTGCACTGTGTACATTCAGCTGCAGTTCATGAGTAACTGAGGTTATGGTGAGCTGTGATGTATTTAGCAGTTTTTGGTGAAGACTTTTCATCTTCACCAAATGCTTTGATAGCCTGGGAATGGGAATATTTATTCAAATGAAATGTATAGTTCAAAGGGTTCATGAGGTTCAACAGTCTCAGGGGAAGAGCATTCGTCTCTAGTGTCACACAGTGTATGGGCGGCACAGTAGTCAAAGCTGACATCAGGAGTGTTTTTGTTTTAGGCAGCGCAGTTCATGGTTTGTATGAGTTATGAGGAGTTGCTGGTGTCATTTATGCAAATCAGTGATTGGTTGCATACGTCACGGCGGCTTGCTCTCTACACCTAGATTCCACTAGATACAATAAGTGGGATGTGGTTTGTTTTGCAGGTGTGCATTGAGACACAGAGATTTGAGAGGCTAATGGAGTATTTTAAGAACGAGGACAACAACATCGACTTCATGGTATGTACACACACACACACACACACACACACACACTCCTAATTACTATTGATTACGCTCCAAACCCTCAAAAATCCTACATCACTAGGCAAAATCACAGATGGCTTGTTTTTGAGCTAAAGAAGCCCTGTGGGAATGCTTCTTTCTCATCCGTGTCACGCCTTTACAGGCAGCATTTTGTTTAGCAGCTAGCATAGTTTTGAGCTGGTTAGAAATGTAGATATTTTTGAATATTTCCACTGCTGCGCTTATATCCTGATATGGTTTTTCCAACAAAGAGTTCAGTTCGATGATACACACTCACAGGGCTTCCTTTTTTTGTGCGAGCCTTCTCATTTTTCTCATCACAGCACAAACTACAGACATATGGTGCAATAAATCAGGCTGAAGTACTGGCCCTTAGCCCTTGTTTAGTCTGTCATTTCCAGGCTAAATAGTTCTAATTAGCCTGGCAGATGAGAATAAAAGACACCGTGAAGAGAATGCCAACTTAGTATTTTGTATAGTGTGTGTGTCCATCAAAGTTTGTTAATTGATGTGAAGCAAAGACTGTGTGTGTGTGTGTGTGTGTGTGTGTGTGTGTGTGTGTGTGTGTGAACCAACAGATGCTGTGTTTGAATAGGACTTCTGTCACAAGTCCGCTCATAGTCCGTCAGTAGACCATCGTCTGACAGCAGCACTAAAGCAAACAGACTTTGTCAAAGCTGCCATGTCGCATTGAGCTTCTTACTGGAAGTTTATTAAGCCTGTGTAAGGGTAGAAGAATGTGTGTGTGTGTGTTCATTAGACATTGTGTAGATCCCCCTTGATCTGTTGTTTACGCAGGCTCCCTTAAGGCAGCCGATGGAGTTGAACTGGCTCATTTTGTTAATTTGTTTTTTCACATCCTCTTAATCTGCCAGATAAACTACTCAGCCAGCCAAGCAAGCACAATAATGAGGATTTATACACACCATTCCAGTGGAAGCCATATTAAAAGGAATTAGATGTGATAATGAGCATAAAACTATTTTACAGAAGTACCAGGCTGATGTAGAAAAACCTCAAACCTGTTTTCTATTAACACATTCTTACCTTAGATTGTCAGCATTCTTGCACAGAGTACATGCTATTTTTGCTGTGTTGAATCCTCATTCAATAACAGTATTTCCTCTGTTTGATTCCCCCAGGTGGCCTGTATGCAGTTCATCAACATAGTTGTGCACTCAGTGGAGGACATGAACTTCCGAGTTCACCTACAGTTTGACTTCACCAAGCTGTGTCTGGACGAATACTTAGATGTGAGTTGAGACATAATGCTGCAGGAAAAATGCACAGACGGACCAAACACTCGCACTCTTTAATATTCAGCTCAATCCAGAACACAGGTTGTCATTACAGCACCCCTGAGACAGCAACCACAGAAAAACAGTCGATAATGGCTTTTCCATTACTTCAGAAAAGAATCTGTCAGATCTGTAAATGTTGCATTCCCTAACTGCCACACTCTTATCATCATGGCATTTAGTTTTGTATGCATGTTTTCCCAGAAACTAAAGCATACAGAGAGCGATAAGCTGCAGGTTCAGATCCAGGCCTACTTGGATAACGTGTTTGACGTGGGAGCCCTTCTGGAGGATGCCGAGACCAAAAATGCTGCCCTGGAGCGTGTGGAGGAGCTGGAGGAGAACATGTCACATGTGAGAGAGCGCTCAACTGTTTTACTCTGAAAACCCACAAAACTAACTACTTAATCTCATTTATATTCTCTCGCATAATGCTATGTATTAATGTCAGGATTTCCCGGATGTCAGCATTGTTTTTTCTTTGATCTCAGGTTTTCCTTTAACTGTCAGCCATCACAAAAAGACTGTGAGGACACACTATATAGGAACACACTTCTTCTAACATTCATAAGTCTTCACAAATTGTTTCAATTCAGAGGAATATACTCTATATATGTTAAATGCCTTACATCAGTGCCTCCCTTTGTTGATATATTGAGGTGTATGTTGTCATTGCAATGATTTCATGTCACTGTGTTGCCCTTTTCCTCCCGGCTATTGTTCTTTAGATGACAGAGAAGCTGCAGGACACGGAGAACGAGGCCATGTCCAAGATTGTGGAGCTGGAAAAGCAGCTTATGCAAAGGAACAAGGAGCTTGAATCGATCAGGGTTAGATTCCAACTCTAAACATTCATATTATTGTTTTAACTTGCCATTAAGCACTCACAATAACCACTTAATACAAATACTGTAGGTATGGTTTACCTAAACTGTTAAACTGTGCTTTTTGTTGATGTTGGGTTTCCACTCTCACTCCAGAAAGATAAAAAATATATAATTTAGACAATACCTTTTTTAATGAATCCCTTGTCTGTCCCTCTTCCACATAGGAAGTCTACAAAGACACTAGCTCGCAGGTCCACTCACTGCGGCAGATGTTGAAAGAGAAGGACGAGGCCATCCAGCGACAGAGTAACTTGGAGAAAAAGATCCACGAACTTGAGAAACAAGGCACCATCAAGATCCACAAGAAGGGAGATGGAGACATCTCCATCCTGCCCTCACCCCCCTCCGGTGTGGAAGGATTGCTGGGTGCTGTGATAGGAGCAAATGGCCCAGCAAATCATGTGGGAGTGGTAGCCGGCACACTGGCTCCACCACCACCACCTCCTCCACTGCCAGTGAACGGCATATGTAGGTTTAACATTAGTCCAGTAGCATGCAAACTGTTTATCATGAAATGCAGAAAGAAGAGAAAAGATGGGAGAGAATATACACATTTTGCATGTCGCATAAACAAATGACACTAAGCATTGAGCTTCTCTCCTCTCTCCCAGTGTCAAACGGATCATCAGCAGTCATTCCTGCAGCAACTCCCCCACCTCCACCTCCACCTCCACCGCCTCCCCCTCCACCTCCGCCTCCTCCCCCAGGGCCAGCCTCACAGATCTCAGCACCTCTGCCCCCTCCGCCTCCTCCTGTAGCACCCCCACTGCCCGGCTGTGGGACGCCTACGGTCATCATGAACTCTGGGTTAGCAGGTAAGGTCATCTAATCTAGCAAACTAGCAAGTTTGTGTCTATATGTGAGTTATGTGATAGAAAATGATCCTTCAATGGGGCATAGCAGTTTATTTAGGTTTAGATATAGTAAATTGCAGATTGTTTGGCCAAACAGTGTGACTTGTATTCCAACTACTTTCCTCCATTGCAAATGTTTAGCTGCAGACTACTAGTTGCTGGGAATGTGATGAAAGCAAGTGGTGCTGCTGGAAGGCTTTTAAAGTGAAGCAGCTGCATGAGTGTGATGTACAGTCTTGATTGAGTCACTTGCCTTAACTTACCAAATCAGTGTAACCTATCAAACTCACTGTCAGGCCGTGTTGATGAGTAACAAGGCCAAACCTTCATGTGACTGATTGCATTAGACTTTTCTTTACTGTATGAAGATGTGGGTGCATATGTCTGGGTATGTAATGCATGTGTACGTTAAACCTTTAGAGTGAAGTTACACCCTCCTGAGAAGTTTAACAGTATAGGGATGCCAGTTTTTTTGGTTACACCAGTCAGTAAACAGTGGAAACCCCTTTAAGTTTTATCTTTAATACACAGATCCTATAACTTGTGTGTTTTGAGATGTGCATGTTTAAGCTTTATCTCTAACTCTGCCAATTTCATAATGCTTTGTTTTTGAATTGTTTCTTTTTCTGCCAACCAGAGGGACCCATCAAACTTTTCTGTAGGTTTTGCTTGTCTGTGTTTGGTGTTTTGTCCCCCCCACTGTTCCTTTCCTCTGTCACAAGTTTTTGGAAAATGGTATTTCAGTCTCTGAATCCCACTAGAAAACAAACAGACAATTTCCATTTGTAGTCTTCTTAGAAATAGTTTAAAATTGTTTTCATTTTCATATTTTCTTTTTTTCTTCTAACATGAGTTCGGCAGCATATACAGTAGAACCAAATAATCCAAAAACGGGTGAACTGTGACTTTGTCATTCTGCTGTTTTTCGTCTCACGGTGAAACAATTAAAAAAAAAAAAGAAAATACCAAATTTCAAAATTCTGCATGATTTACCTTCACACTCTGTTGTAGTGTGTGTGTGTGTGTGTGTGTGTGTGTGTGTGTGTGTGTGTGTGTGTGTGTGTGTGTGTGTGTGTGTGTGTGTGTGTGTGTGTGTGTGTGTGTGTGTGTGTGTGTGTGTGTGTGTGTGTGTGTGTGTGTGTGTGTGTGTGTGTGTGTGTGTGTGTGTGTGTGTGTGTGTGTGTGTGTGTGTGCATTAATTGCAATGTTGCAAACAGTGACCTGCTGTGGCAGGCAGAGGATCGAAAGTGAAAGGCGTTCTGCCGAGGTGGAATGCTGTTAACCATTTCCATGACAACTTTATCTGTCGGTCCCTGCCGACACCTTGTCTGTGTAACTAAGCAGGGCACCACCTCGATGTTCAGCTGAACTGAATCAGCCCAGGTGGCTACAAATAGCCATAATCTGTCCGATAAATAGTCTGTCACCCAGCCAGGCAGGAAATCCTCACCTTATGCACAACTTACTGTACAGGGTCCTTTTTGTTTAGTGTAAAGAAAGGAAGCTTTCTTTCAAAACACATAAAAAAAGATCAACTAGAAGGAGGGTTGTAGTTTTTTTTTTTTTTTTAGATAAAACAGTCACAACCATGTGTCAACAATTCATAGATACCAGTCTACCCTTTTGTGTGTGTGTGTGTGTGTGTGTGTGTGTGTGTGTGTGTGTGTGTGTGTGTGTGTGTGTGTGTGTGTGTGTGTGTGTGTGTGTGTGTGTGTGTGTGTGTGTGTGTGTGTGTGTGTGTGTGTGTGTGTGTGTGTGTGTGTGTGTGTGTGTGTGTGTGTGTGTGTGTGTGTACTTTCATATCAGGTAGATGCTGTGCTAACTCTTCTGTTTCTTGTGTAGCTGTTAAGATCAAGAAACCCATCAAGACAAAGTTCCGTCTGCCCGTCTTTAACTGGGTAGCCCTGAAACCAAACCAGATCAACGGGACTGTCTTCAATGAGATTGATGACGAGAGGATACTTGAGGTAAGACTCTGCTCTTGTTTAACAATGGCTTAGTCCACTTCCGGCCTCACATTAACAGATTTGTTGGTGTCTTTAAGGACCTGAACGTGGACGAGTTTGAGGAGATGTTTAAGACTAAAGCCCAGGGCCCAGCTATTGACCTCACCATGAGCAAGCAGAAGGTCATCCAGAAGGGGCCCAACAAGGTGGCGCTACTGGACTCCAACAGAGCAAAGAACCTGGCCATCACACTGAGGAAAGTGGGCAAGACTCCTGAGGAGATCTGCAAGGCCATTCAGATGTAAGCCCCTTCAAAATAAAACAAAAGACCCCAATCCTTCTGGTGTTCTTGCATGCTTTCTATGCATGTAGTACCTGAATGAGACATGTGACACATTGAATTGCACTGGCATTTGATGAATGTTATTATTCAATAGACATACAGTATGTTACCAAATGGTCCGTGTCCTCTATTTTAGGATCCCAGTATGTAACTATACTCTGTGTAACCCGTGTCTCCCCGTCTTTTAGTTTTGACCTGCGAACTCTGCCGGTGGACTTTGTAGAGTGTCTAATGCGCTTCCAGCCAACCGAAAATGAGATTAAAATCCTGCGGCAGTATGAGAAGGAGCGCAAGCCACTGGAGAGCCTTCCGGACGAGGACCGCTTTATGATGCAGTTTAGTAAAATCGAGCGGCTCATGCAAAAGATGACCATCATGGCCTTCATCGGAAACTTCTGTGACAGCGTGCAGATGCTCACGCCGGTGAGAACTGGGATCTCTTTTGTGGGGGGCAATATATTCCAAAACAAAAACACTGAAAATGATTAGAGTTTATACAGCATGCTGTGATCATAGAAAGCAAATATGATGCACTGAATTTGACATCTGCTCATATTGTCCTCTTTGTTTTCCCCACAGCAAATTCATGCAGTCATCGCAGCATCTGTGTCCATCAAGTCCTCACAGAAACTAAAGAAAATTCTAGAGGTAACTCATTTATTTGTGTCTGGACTGAACATAATGTTAAATAAATGCATGGATTTTCTTTTTCACATACTTGTTCCTTGTTGTTTGTCAGATCATCTTGGCACTCGGAAACTACATGAACAGCAGCAAAAGAGGAGCTGTGTACGGATTCAAGCTGCAAAGTTTG